>JNEY01000363.1:132240-144534 GCA_020875895.1 Aphelenchus avenae
GGGGGGGGGGGTTTGAGACCCCCTGCGCTTTCGTGGCGAGGCCCGCACGGCAGCAATGAAATTTTTTTCACCTTAGTGCCTGGCCTACAGTGCAGGAGTTTAGCTTCTACGCTAAGTGGTGCTAATTTTCTACATGTTATTTTTTATAACACCGGCAAGGTCCGCGTCACGGCGGGTTGCTCTGCGATCGCTAACATAGTCTTCCTCCGGCAAACGTACGGGTTGTTCCTTTGTGGCTACACGCGCATTCCCTCAACTCAAAATTCGCCAATCCGTGCATGCTAACATTTGGCGCATGGGTCACGTGCATATGCGGTTATTAAACTGTGCATGCTCCGTATGCACTGCCATCAAAAGGCAACTGCTTTTCCGTTGGTTATCAAGCTGGGCAATCCCAGTGCAGAAAGGCCTACATTTGAAAAACACTTTGGTTCTAGTTTTACATTTTCTTTATAGCTTAACTATGTGTGTCGAACATCAACAAGTGATAGCAAAACCCTGGTCACAAGCAGCCGAACCAGTGCACTAGAATAATTTCCGCCAGAAGTTGCTATGTTGTCTGCTCGTCGATTTCAGGTGCAGTGCAGTATCGACGAGCCAACCTTGGCGACATTGACTGAGTCGGACGTTCGTCGCTTCAGCCCCTTTAACCCGTAAAACTTCTGGTACGCACGGCGTACGTCGGAGCTAAAACGATGAGAAATTTCTAGCTGATTCAACGCCGTAACTTTCGAGTAAATTGTTAGGGGACACACTAATCTATCTTCCGAGTTCATGACCACTTTCGATGTCAGGAACAAATGCCCAATTCGAGCACGCCGGTTAAGTTGGACAAACCTGATTAGAAAGAGAAACGGAGAACAAGAAAGCGAGTAGAGATCGATAACGGCTGCAAAGTATATCTGCGCCGTTCCGTGAAGTCTGGTGTCCCCGTTAGAAGTCGCGACGAAGATAACGACGTAGTAGGCGACGCGTAGACACTGGACGAACAGCATGTAAAGAGTGTGAACTAAACAGGCACTTTAGTGCCTTGAAGTTAACGGCCCTCGTCTTTGACATTCTTTCGAACACTTTGCTGAAGACACCGAATCCATGATAGTTTCCTTACACAACAACCGCCCATCCTGATTAGATCGCAACTGAATGGCGCCCTCCTTGACCAGCTGCCGGTACTTCATCGCAGCAGCGACGCTCAGCACAACGCTTACCGCAGAAGAAACTATGTACACCGAACCAGCGATGGCGGGCACGATCTAAAGCTGGCGTCTCTACATACACTGGCGATTTCTTCGAACTCCTAACACAATTATCGCTGTGCTGAAGTCGCTAGTAAAGGTACCTTAAAAATGTTCACTATTCGCGAATGAAGGTGCCTGAAAACGAGTCAGATACCTGAAAGCACCAGTATTGATGCTGATCCCCTAGCACTGGCCCCATTTCAAAATTCGAAATCGGTGCGCAACAATTCCATCCCGAGGACAGTTCCTTCCCAGGATAATTCCGTCCCCAGGGGAACTACGTCCCCGGGACGGAATTGCCGCACCCGACAATCCCATCCCAGTGCCTCCACGGGACGGAATTGTTGCATCTAGCAATTCCCTCCCAAGGACAGGTCCCGTGTAACTGTGAAAAGCTCTCTCTCTCTCGTCTGCCTGTTCTATCGTACCCGGTTGCTGAGCAAAAACTGTGCCAAGATTTCTGGATGTCACGTCACGGATCATGGCCGTGATTCAGCCATGTCACGGCTCAATTCTCGGGTTGTGTTATCACGTCAACAGCTTACGTCAGGGGAGGAGTCATCACGTCAGGGGTCCCATCCAGGGCTGCGGGATTAAATTTTGAAGACCAGGACCGAGACTGAGACTGAGGCTTGACCCCCCGAGAGTCTCGGTCGAGACCGAGGCCGAGAGTTAGAATTTATCACGGTCATTCGGAAGCTCCGTAGGTCCACTACTAAACGGACAAATTCGAGTAGAATTTCGGCAAGTACTGCGCAAAAGCAACATGAGAAGCTAGTTGCGCACGTCTTAATAGGGTTTGAGTGGAATTTGTTAGTGATTGCGTCAAAATTTGTCGAGTTTTTGGCAGAAACAATGAAACATTTTTAACCGAAAAAAGCTCAATGCGGGCTGATGTGCTCTTGACTGAGACCAAGTCCGAGACCGGGACCAGACCCCCCCCCCCGAGAGCCTCGGTTTCGAGACCGAGACCCGCAGCCCTGGTCCCATCACGGAGCGAGAAGGTGTCGTGCCTAAGTTTACTGCGAACAGAGCTGGCGGGCGGCTTGCGCACGCTGTCATTGTCTGATTGCAGCTGTCAGGACTTCGGGATAATGCGTCACTAGTGATTTACGTTGCGAAGTAAGAGGCTTCCGAAGTCGGAACCAGACTTGGCTTAAGGCTGCTTAAATGAAGCTGTCAACCGGTACAGAAATTAAGCAGGACAAACTCCGCTTCGTCCAACCGTACCTGCTGAACCCGTCTATCGCTATACAGCACCGCCACTCGGCCATCCTCCTAGGAAACGTAGCTTGCCATCGTAGGCAGCTGAATCGCTATGAACGGAAACGGTGATAGGATTAGTGCGAAAATAAGAAGCCACAATGTTCTTCCTCGCCATAGCGCTTCGTGGAAGCGCGGGTAGTAGAAGACGCTCCAGCGGTTAAACGCGATGATGCTATGCCCGATGGCCTGGAAGTAGCAGCAGTAGCCGGCGACGTCGTAGCCCACTTTCGCCAGGTGCCCGTGTGAGCTGTAGAAGTCCGTGAAGAAGCCGGAATTTGGGATCCGCGTGAATATATAAGTCTGAAAAACTGAGTATATGTTTTTATGCAGGGCAGAGACGAACACAAAGGACTATTCTCTTCGGGTCTTCCCACTTTAATTTGTGCAGGTCCGGAATTCTTCAAGCCTTCAAGCGTACTTTGGGTACTGTCGGTATCGCTTGACAAAAAAATGCTTCTTTTATCGGTAGCCAAGACTAGGTCCAAGCAGCCGCATGGTGTCATTCTGTGTAGTTAAAGTCTATGTCTTAATGCCTCAACTTACGCTTAACACGTACACGCAGTCGACAAGGGACACCATTACGTAGACGACGTAGAAGCCCTGATGGAACGGTGACTTCCGATCGGGTATTTGCCGCGTCAAGAACACGATCATTGTCACGTGGAAGACAATTGCAGGCAGGTCGACAACAGTCAGTACGACCGTTATGGCACTCGGAGCCATCTCCAATCGATCGGTATTTTGCTGTTGTTAAACCTGAATAAACGGTGAAGTGAGACCACAAGATCGCAGACGCTCTAATTCCAGGTTAAACGCACAGCATGTCCGCATTCTGAAAACTCGGCCGGCAAAAGCTGGCCAGTTTAACACAAGATGAATGATGGCGGACTATTACGGATTTCAGATGAACAGAGACTGCTGATGTACCATGCAATCACTAGCAAAACGACGACTGTCTGCGGGATAACGTGGTTATCAGGGAAGTCAACGTATCCAACGCTAGTAGAGTCATTTTTCCTTACAAACTCGCTTAGCCCTGTAGGTGACGTTCTAATATGGTTATGATTCAACGGTTTGATCCGCAGATGAGTAGTTTGACTTGAGTTAAGGGTATGAACGGCACAGGGGCAAGGTAGTTGGCTACAACAATCTAACTTCGTTACTTAGAGGAGCCTCGGGTACAGCGTAGAATAGAATAAAACGAAAGTTAACGCGGTTAGTCATCTGAGATTACCGGTTAAGACAGACTGTTTCCCGCCTAACCTGAGCTGCTTAGGCTTAGTACTGACGAAGGCGAACTCGCATTGATTCACCTCCGATTCGTCTGTATTCATCACAGCTTTATATAGACAATTAGGTCTCTAGGACAAGACCAGTACATACCTAACCCATAAACAATCAAAGACGACGCCGGTGCCAACGGCAAAGCAGACGTTTCCTAGAAACAGGTGATCATAGTCCTTGGACATAGTTACGAAAAAACTTGCAAGCGACCGGTCCAAAGTATGTTTTGGTGTCGACTACGTCGCACACCCCTTACTCTAGACAAAACGACGCACAGACAGCTTGTTCCAAACAAAAGGTTGAACGAATTATGCTATTTGCACAAGAAATGTCGGCTTACAGCGGTCGAGGGGATTCACGGAAACGCTGTCCAAAAAGCGTCATTCTCGCCAAGGAAGTCTACTCTGATCATATGCGCGTATCGCGGCCATATTGCAAAAAGCAAACAGCCATCCTGCTCACTTTTGAAGCCGCCAAGCGAGTCGGAAAGCGTTCGAGAATCGGAACCGGGTTCGGTTGTAGGCCGGAAGAATGCTAAAGTTCCTACGACAAATCACTAGACCTTCTAGCGACCGAAAGTAGGAAAAAATAGCCAGATAGCGGCGAGAACTCCTCTTTTTCGCCTCCGCTACTTCCACCGCGTGTGCGCTGCCGGAGTTCTGCACACCCTGTTGCCAATACCGACACTTCCCGTACATATGATTTTGATGTTGCCTACTTTTTGGCTAAATTTCTTGCCTTCTGAGCTCTAGGTGGAAGGCGAATCAAGCAATTCCTGACAGGCAAATGCTCTTAGGGATACAAAGCACGGCCACTGCTGGCTGAAAACCGATTTGCATGAAGGAAATTGCCAAGGCACTTCATAAGCCAAACTTGGGACAGACTTAAAGCAAGCCCTATTTTTATCGCATGGGCCGAACGCGTTCAAGACCTACATGCCCACAGCTGATCGCGAACGCTGTTAGGAAACCACTGGGCTCAACCTGAATATGACAAATTAACGCAAATCTAACAATCAGAAGTTCCGCATGAGACACTCTACAGAACGAGTGTCAGCCACGCGACTCGATTACATTTTCTGCAGATACCTGTTGAGTCTCGTAAGCGAGTTCAAAGCGTTACCAATGTCTGCGAAAAAAAAGCATGCGCAACTTGGCAAACTGGAAGGTCTTGCTGGCAAAATAAAAGTCATTTGTTAACCAGTAACTTTTTGGAAACGTATAAAAGCGTAGCCAGAATTTTACTTGCATGATTAATACCGTTTCATATGCGGTTAGATTTCAGAAAATTGTGTCTGCACCCGGCATAATCGCACGATGACGTAATCGGGACGCTGAAGGGCACTTCAACTCCCCGTCGCGAGAAGAATGTGTTGTTTAGTACTTGCTGCACTGCATCGTCGCGTTAATGTTTCCGTTGTCGTTCATCGTTTACGTGGCCGTCACCAAAACTTTAAAGGTTTAGACCGCTCATCCGACATGGAGCTCTGCCCGTACATGTTTCCCATATTCGCCATTATCATCTTCATCATCATGCTTTCGTCGGTATTTTTCTGAGGTGAGTCGATTGGCGGTACAAGTTAAGTGAGTGCAAATTTTAGCCCCGCTTTCGCGCGGAGACGCCTACTTTGCAATTCCGAAGCATTTCGTCATGAGCATCTGAAAGGAGCGTATTTGTAGGTTTCCTTGTATTCGTTCCAAAATAAATTTTCCTTGTTCTTTGCAGAAACCGGAAATTTGTGATTTTGTAATGCCGTCCAGGGAGCGCGATTATCCAACTACGCTTTCTCTTCGGAGAGAACCACCACGAACAATACTTCCGGCCCCATGAGGTCACGTTTCTTCTTCCTCTTCCAGCGTGAACTTCGTCGAGTCGAAGGCTTCCACCCGATTTTGCGGAAAAGGACGGCGAAAGGGAGGGACGGAAGAGCGCGCAAGCATGACAGATGCCTTATAGCGCACAAATCAGTCCACCTAAAGGAGACTGGAAGAAATACGTGGCGGGACTAATAACCATAACGTGGGAACTTTAATGCAAATCAACACTATGCCTCACAACAGACAAGTCAGCAAAAAACAATGTAGATTCGATCAAAACCGATAAGAATGATGTACGCACTCACTGCAACGACAAGTAGCGAATGTAGTCCTCCAAGTTTTTGCGCGTATGCCACCAAAGCCCCTTCTTGAGAGCAAATGGCAAACCCTTGGAGAAGCTCATCGCCGGCACGATGTCCTCCGGTGTCTTGGCTAGACCGCTGTTGGCGAGCGAAAATACACAGCGAGACTTGCCGGTCGAATGCCTCAGAGGCGCGTTGAAAGGCATTTGTTTAGACGAGCTAAAATGCACTGAAAAACGGTATGCGAGGGTTCTTTTAAGGCCAAAAAGTTTAATTATCTTAATGTAAAACCTAACCGTTGTATTTGCGTCGATGTTTTCCGTTACGAATTCTAGGTAAAATCGACATTGCTTGCCAAAGCCGGGTACCAATAAGGCCGCTAAAATTAGCTTACACAATATTAGGTCTGTCACGCCAGGGGACGTAGTCGGTTGGCTTATAACTCGCGACCGTGACGAGCGGAGCATGGCTGAGACTTCGATGAATGGACTCATTGTCGGCATTCTGCTTATGGTCTAAACTTATAGTCACGTAACCTTAGATGACCGTAGAAGGTGCTACAAGGAGATGTCCAATCACGCAAAAAAACGCGTTTAACTGTTGTGGCTAGTCAACTGTTGTTTAAGATGTGCTGAAGGCTCTCTGCGATTCCGAGCGTCTCTCGTCTAAAACCGCGCTACATAAAGAGGATAAGCACATGCACGCGGAAGTCGGTAAACTGAAATCGTTTTATAGACTCGGGAGACCATCCCTACGGTTATGAGCTCCTTGCACGAAATGTTGCCATACAAGGAGACTGCGCGCATTTCCCGTGTCTTCTAAATACGATCCGCCAAGAAACCGGTAAACGGTCATTTCGTGAAACCACTTCGTGAAAGTGCATTTAAGTACCACTTCGTGAAAATTTTCACATGACCACTTCGTGAAATGTCTATCACATGTAAAAGCATAAAGCCTCACGGGCTTCAGGTTGGTCATGAATGGTCACAAAAACCGTAAATCCCCACTGGCGTCGCTGCGTGCGCTTTAGCGCACTCGGGAGGCTAGTAGGGCTTAAGACGATGCCTCGCCTTGGACATCCTCCTCATCTTATATCCTCCTACTTCATCGTTAAGCTTTCCGTTGTTGTCAACCGACGTCATTAGTCATTATTTCTGACCAGCGCGCCTCGAAGCTGACGATTATTTGGAGCCACTACTTCAGGGATGCCGGTCTCTTCGACATATGCGTCTCCACTTCGGTACGAAGCACTGGCACCAAATGTCGGGAGCTTCTGACCGAAGTATAGGAGCATGTGTGTTAATTTTTCTTGAGGCGTGTATGAAGTAAATGCTCGCATTCGTAGTCCGTGCGCAAGCGTCAATGCCTTTCAGCTGTACTTTTACAACAGAAGTTGAAAAGTTTATTACAAAGCGTATCGAAACTTAGAGCCTTCGTAGTTCTTATACTCGGGTATAAACAGAAGATTAGTCTCGTTCTCGGCAGGTGTCGGACACTCGAACGTTGGATAGACGAACGGTCCGTTGCGAGCCGGCAGAGCGTCGAGTGACGAGAACACTTTGAGCACATGACCCGTCGATGGGTTCCGAATAGGCTCGTAAACCGTCACCTCATAGCCTCCGCTCAGCGAGGCCTTGCTTTGGACGCTGTAGGTGTCGACAATCTCCAGTGAGTCCGTGTAGCGATGATAGGGAAACCAGGGAATGGTGATCGTCGATGGTAGCGCCGAGGTGTCGGTCATCGACAGGAACATCTAAGGGTGAAGATTACGCACGAATGGCGATACTCGAGAATTCATGAGGCAATTTACAGTTGTTTCGCAAAAGGTTTGAAGGCTTTTCTTGGCGGTTATACTTGCGACTCATGCAGGAACTCTGTCTTAGCCCAAGAAATCGGGGCAAACGAGCTATCGCATAAACAGTATGGGTTTCCGCAAGAATTCGCTATAATCCGCGAGTCGTGACGTTTGTCCTGTTCAGACATGGACATTAAGGCACACAGGGCCTAGTATAATTGGTACAAAGTGGCGCAAGGCAAGCATTATATGTTGAGCCTAGCAATGTACTGCTAAAACTATGCACGTGCCTCCCTGAACCCGTCCATAAAGTCGTCTTTCGCATCGCAGTAACGTAACCGTAGCGTGTTGGTCAACCTCTTCTCGGCATCGAACACGAACGCTCGAACAATGGGTCCCATAGCGTCCCACTTGATGTCTACCGTTCGCTTCAGACGCTCTTGAATCTGAAAAAGATCAAACGCAAACTGTCAAGGTCTCATTTCAGTTCACCTCTTCTACCCGAACCGTCAAGACGTCCACTATCGGTGATGTATCAGCGATGCGGCTCTTAGAGAGTGTTGCAAAGAACATTGCCCATTTGACTGCCGAAGCGGTGCAAGTGTAGAGGCCGGCTTCGTGAATGAAACAGTTTACACTGGCAACGGATTCCCAGAGCTAAAAAGCAACCCGTTACAGGTCTATGTTTGAACGGTTAACGCCATAGCAGTTTGCAATAGTGCTAGGATGAGATCTTTCCACAATGGTAAAAATACATTGCCTTACGTCGTACCTTCGGGTCCGCGAGCGCCATGTCCACTTTTGCTTCAAGGCTTTCGATGTACGCATTCTTGAAGCACCAGAGAAGGTGAGAGCATCGATCATTGACATGCCCGCAGAGTTCCACTTTCCTGGCTCGTCCTTTGGTGTAGTAGAAGACGACAATACATGGCGTTATGAAGAGCTTCCTGCTCGAAGATAGCTGGTCTTAATGAAAAGCTAGCTATGGCAAACAAGGTACGTAATCCTCGATAGGGTGCTGACCAAATACGGCCTTCCGTCCGCTTCAGTTTCATTCTTACTAAAAAGGCAAGCGGTACAAGAGTAAAATAAATTCCGATGTTCTGCCAAAACGCGTAAAAAATTCCTCCTTTCTTAGATGCCATTCCTTCTCATAATGCTTGAACAATGGTCTAGAAAAGTATGCACCGTTTACGACATGCGACGACGCAATTTTAGCCATGCAACGCGGTCTACTTATAGCCTAGAAGAAACGTCCACTTGACGACTTTAACGGTGCTTTTCCGCATCGACCTACCAGATTTAACTGAGTCATATGCCGTAGAGGTAGAAGCTCTGGCTTCGCTTCGATGAGTTCATGATGTCGGCGGCAGGCAAGTTCACAAGAATCCAAACAGTCTCGGTTCAGTGCCCGTAGGACATCCAGCAAGCACTCGTTCGGCAATTTGCTTCGATATCCTCGGTTACACTTGCGATTTCCTGGAGCTTTTCGGTGAAATCCGAAGCATCCAAGCAAGCACATTACTGATACTTCTTGAACAGAATACAGCTTCGAAGTTAATTTGTACCTGCGGTCGATAAACACGCGGGAACGACACGCGAATTGGTGTTCTGCGGCCAAGCAGCGACTCGCGTGGCTCAACACGCGACATCGATTATCAGACACGCGAGTGCGGGCGTTGTCGCTTTCCGCCGAGGCGGTCGGACCGAGAAACGCTGAGTTATATAACACCGGGTCTTGCGTAAAGAATGCCCAAACTAGCTTCGGAAGTGCGAAAAGACGTGTTCGCAAAAACTTCTATTGGCAGCACTTCGTTTGGCGCAAGTGAACGGCAAAAGTGTTGTGAGGTCCCTTCCTAATGAGGCTCAAATAAAATCGAGATAGCAAGTATGGACCGCTGATTGCTAACAAGTCTCAAGAACAAAGTTTAAGCAATTTAAGCAACTTAACGGGTTGATGGTACGGCAACGGAATCCATTTAGTCTCAAAAATCCTCCCACTTGGCCCCTCTCATGTTCCTTTTTGACAGTGTACCCCCCCCCCCCCCTCTTAAAAGGACCACAACCGCCAGTCAGATCAAATGACGTCGGAAATTCGTAATTCTTGAGAAACCCGGCTTGAGTGGACGCCTACGCGTTAGCGCACGGGAAATGCTAGTTACCGTTTGTTTGACCTTGTGACTGAAGGATCCGGCAGAACGGCATAGGTAAGCAGCGACCTGGCGCCTCGCGAGAAAGCACAACCCGACCAAGTGCTGCACTGCTAAAGGCCAAAATGAGCCGTTCTCGGAAAGTCTGGTAACGTAACGATTTCTGGAGCAAAGTTATGTTGATGACGTCGCCGCATGCAACGTGGTACAAGGTATAGGTTAATTCGTTGACATACTTCCAATCACGCCCTATTGCGAGAAGACGCTAGGTTTCGAGAGGTCTACTAAATACAATACGTCACTCTCTTTCCTGTGAGTCATCATCGTGGAACACGCGCCTTCCTTGCACTTTGCCGAAAGAAAAACAACTGGAATAACGTCAACACTTGACAAACGAGTCGTGCAGCTGTTACGCAAGAGCCGTAAACACGCTCCGATCCTTCAAAAGACGCCTGTCCGCGTTGGAATTTGGCCACTCGTCACTTCCAAACGTTCACGCCAACGAAGTGATTATTTGCCGACCTGTAACTAATTGCTACACTGCTTTAGCACTTGATCAGCCAGTTCCCGGGAGGATGAATGAGGCGGTATTTTACACTGTTCTCAGCGCGTCGTTGCTTAATGGCTTGGCTTATGCCTGCAGCTGCCCGCCGAGCTCCGGCTACGACCGAGAGGACTTCATAAATAACTACGACTGGGGTGCGTTCGTACCGGATAAGTTCGAAACTAATGTTGCTCGCCACAAGATGCAAAAATTTAAAAATTTTCTTATGTTCTGTTTTTTTCCAGAAAACTTACCGCTTGATTCTTGTCCGGTAAACTGAAAGACCCTGCCCTCAACCCGCGCATATTTCAGTTTCACGGGCGAAAATACTCTACAAATCCTAGGCCCCAGTGGCTCAGCGACTGGGCGACGTACCGTGTGCGACATCTAGACATCTTCAAGGTTTGCACAAGGGGAACCGCTGTGCAAAAAAAACCAAGATGTTTAGACCAATGGCTCTGAATTAGGCTCGGAACTGATCACGCCATCGCATTCGGGTAACTGCCAGGTGGAATGGAACGCACGGGCACTCGAAGTCGGGGAACAGTACCTTCTGACAGGTACGCACCGCCTTAAGCTCAGCACTTCGTTTTTTTGGCCGAATTTAGAGCGTTGACGAAAACAATTTTTTAAGATTTTTTCGGTAAGAGGCGAACAAGTGCCCATTAAGCGCTAGAACGGCACGCTAAAACGGCACAATCTCCGCGGCATACTCCTCCGAATCGAACTGAAGCTTGATAGAATGCACGAAAAATCGCTGGCAGTACGGGTATAGGGATGGGGGGGGGGGGTGTACTGTTTAGCTGTAAGGGCAAGCGATACGCGGCGCAGGAGTCGGAACAGTACGGATGAACGATATTAAATGGATCAGAAAAGCACAGTGAACAGTATTAACGCCCTCTTACGACCGTTTAAAGGGATGGTAAGCTCCGAAGTCAAGTAACGGTCAGGAACAACACACATTTGTTGTGTGCTAAGAAGGCGTGAGAGATGGGCAAATCCCAACTTTCACCGTTGATTCAGGCTTCTTCAAAGACGGTAAGCCGCACATGGAGCTTTGCCACTCCCTTGCCAGACCATGGATGTACGTCCACGCCGACACACTCCAGCGGTTGGGACAACTGGAATTCGTCGGATCGCATCCAGATGAGTGCGAAGAGACGCCTGAGAAGTGCCTTCGGGTATGAAATGCGTCACACAGCCGAACGGTTACACCTGCCTGAACGACATCGTCGCGCTTGATTGTGTCGGCAGTAATTGTACGTCTTACTCGCTTGGCAAAACCACGGTCAAACCTGTCCAATAAAACCCCGAATCCTGCATGTCACCGAGCGTAGACGCTGTCAAGCCTGGCGCGCCAAACGCATCGGAAGGATACGATTCGTCTGCATAAATCATTCTAGCATCGAAGCTTGCACTAAATGTAGTTACATCAATAGAAGCGCAAGCGCGATCAAAGCATGCAAAAAAATGATCTTATCAGGCGTTATCTGCAAAATGAGGACGTAAATTGAAAACCGGTGGAGGTTACTTGTACAGCTTCAAATTTCTTCTTCCAACTGGAACAGAAAACTAAGCAAATTGTGCCGGCACTGCACAAATCAAAAGTAGTACGTAATAGAGTGTGAAACGCCTCAGTGATGTACGCATTCTTCGTCGACGCAGCATTTTCCCATCAGCAGGTCCAGGTCATCATGGGACTTTGAGTGGCGCATGCGTTCGAAGGGGTTCACAGGTCGTGCTTTCTGAAAAGCCATGCCTTCGATTGCGACCTACGACCATTACCTGCATGAGGTGAATAATGAGCCCCGCGTGATGGGCAGTCCGATAAAACTTCGTCGACGGTAGCTCAGTTAGACCAGCGTCCCTTACTAGCTTCCGACAAGGCACAGGTCCCT
>JNEY01000364.1:26790-78320 GCA_020875895.1 Aphelenchus avenae
ATAGGTTCATACCAATTCACGTTCATGTTGTGCACATGTTTATATTAGACTTCGACTCCAAAAATTTCGTTCATTTTATGGCAAAACAGTGTGTGCAGATCGATGCGAATGCTACAAAACATCATTCATAATCGATAATAACACAAGCAAACAGTGTCCGTGTAAACATCAAAGAGTCCCCTAATAGTTTTCGAGCTTTTGGGATAAAAAAATTCAACAGTCAGGCGCCGGATCAGACTCCGGTCCTTAGTCCGGTCCGGAGGTCAGTTGCCGAAGCCTAGCTTATATTCAACTCGGTTATACTTAGATACAACAGCAGTTGTTCGGACATCGATGATCAGAGGACTGACGTCTACGCCAGGAAGCGCATTACGACGGTTAAGTTCGCTTTCGGTCCCCACATCATTATCGCTACGTCGATGGCTCGTGGCTGCAGCGACGCCCGAAGAGGACAGGGTCCACATAATGGCACTTGAGGGCGAGATTTGCAAGCAAACTGCGGAAAAGCTGGACCTGCGTCACCAGCTAACAGACGCTTTGGGCAAAAGCAAGCAGGAGATCGCAAGGAGTAAACAGCTGGAACGTCATCTACGCGAAGCAAGGCATGCAGGTAGGTGACTAACTGGGCCTTAACCGGCAGTGCACTTTTATCGCTCAATATTTACTCCTTAGGCTCCTCCAGAGAAGCCGAGTTGCGAGCGGAAATGCGCCAGTTAACCGCTGAAATCACACACTATAAGCAGGAAGCGGAGCAATCAAGAAGTAAGCCCACGGTTTAACAACGTAAATGAATTGCATGATGCTTATTAGCGATTTACGAAAGCGATAAGGCAGTTTTTCGAAGCCGCATCGACGAACTGACGGAGCAGCTCGGAGACGAACGCGCAATCAGCGAATCTCTGCGTGGATGCCTGGAGGAGATGCGGGGCTTGGTGCTCGACCTGACTGAAGACCACGACGTACTAGTAATGGGCGGTTCTCAAGCCTTTCCGCCAGGTACCGTGATACATTTTGCTAGAAAAATCCGTGAGCTGCTCAGAAGAAGGAGCTGCGGGTCACGCGGAAGAAGAACCACCCTCTTCACAAGCTGCTGCAGAAGGCAGCAGAAGTGAGAGTATACCGAGAAGTGTCGGAGATGAGCGACGAATTGGAGCCCTTGAGAACGACCGGGAGTTCCGTGCGTTTGCTGACGCAGCCTATGCACAGCTAACCGGTCGCGCTGAGGGCTACAGTGATGTAACTCAGCTTTTGAGAGACTTTTAGTAAGTTTTATCTTATTCTAAGCACTGGGGGTTGCATGTCGGTTCGTCCGTCTCACGACGTTCAAGGCTTGCGTTCTGCATTAGTCGGATAGATTGCTAAGAACAGCACCCACTACCGTAATACTACACTGGGGGTCAATGAAATACGGCAGTACGCTACGGTTTTGGTTACCCGATATCTTTTAACGAGTACGAGACATGCTAGAAGCGTACCGTCGCCGGGAGGGCGTCCCGTATTAAGGACCGTTCCGTAGCGTAGGTGTACTATTGGCACAGCACATCACTACGGTACGGGAAAGTCGCTACCGTACAACCGTACAGAACGGCAGATAGTTGACAATCTTTACGGTTTGCCAAGCCATTTTTCCAGTGAGTATGCCGGCATAAGAGGGGAAGAGGCGGCGAGAACGTTCGGCTTCCACTCCTTCGAAAACTTCTTGCGTTCCACATACATGGCGGCAAGGGTCCTCATAGAGGATCATCCGGAAGTGGGTACGGTGTACCGGCCAAGATCGAGCGCGTCAAACCAACATATTCTTCAAGAACAAGCCGTCAGCATGGAATACGTGATGGAAAGGTAAGCTACTTAATTATAAGTTTGTTACGACGTGCAGTTATAGGCGTATCAGAAGTGCTGTACGCCTCGAACGAGAGAAATGGCGAGCAGAAGTAGGCAGGTATGCAAACGGTGTGCGTCCAATACATAACGTTCTTAAATCACTTAGCGTTTACTTTAGACTCCAACAGGAGCTGATAGCCGAGAGGGCAAAAGTGCAAAAGTTTACTAGCGGTGTCATGCAGTTTGCTCGGATGTCCAACTTCCAGTCTTCAAGCACGTCTGCGTCGTTGCTGTCAATTCCGCCAAGTAAGTCCTAGCTGCACTAACATCTCAAGAGGCTAGGTATACCTTTGGGTCTCGAGAGACCGGGAGACGCCGACCGACCGTCCACTAGCAGGCACGAAGGCAGCCGGAGCGAAGCTGAATGCTCAATATGCTTAGAAACTCGTAACGCCAACGGTGAAACCCTCAACGCTACGATCTATAAATGCGGGCACCGATACGTAAGCTGGCATTCACCTTCATTTTAAGCAGATTCTTCAGCACCACGCGTGCATCATGAAAGAGATGGTAATCCGCAAGATATGCCCGCAATGCCGCCAACCGATCACGGATGTTATTCAAAGCTACTGAGATCGTCAAGTAACTTGTATCCACCTAAGTAGGTATCACTGCGTACTGGCTGTTCTTTTAATGCATAAACCATGGTGCTTACCGAACTTCCCCAAAGTTCTGCTACAGAATGAAGGCGTCTTTACAATGAAAAGGGACGCTTTCGGTGAAATGAGAACAAGAACCGCATTCATCATTTGGCGAATCTGTTTTGTCGATTCGCCCGGTTGGCTCCAGGAATTCTCTGTCCTCGTCCCACGTAGGAAGGGCGTTCATCGGGTCAAAGGTCTTACCTATACGTCCAAGTTGTAGACTTTCATTGTACGGCCTACTATCCCGTTCACTATGTGGGGGTATCTGTTTTGTTCATTTTTGATATTCACAACTTCTTGAATCTTGGGACTCGCAACTCAGTGACAATTTAAAGCATGTTGTTCCTATGTAAGAACGTGAATAAGGTGCCCTAGAGCGCAAAAAACCAAAAGATTGCGGCTGATTTGGCTCAAATTTGGTATGCCACGAGAATACGACGCTTGTGAATAAGGCCCATTCTTTTCGGCCAAAAACCATTATGTGCGTAATGAAGTCGAGCGGCGATACGGTTTGGAACGCGACAGTAAGACGTGGGCTAAAGCCGTCAAGACTATATGCTGTTCATAATGTGCGTTGTGTGCGTTCACGTCGGCCACGAAATAGCGTGAAGGCCGTTGAGGGCGGGCTATCAAGCCGCTGATGATCGGACGAGTCATCGAAAGGAATGAGCATTTCATAGGTGGGCTAGCTAAGAAGGTCTCACATTTACGACCGACCGTCGCTCGAGAAATGATCTCCTAGCCCTCGCAGGGTTCCGTTAATTCTTGGAAGGCTTAAGACCGAGACTCACGTTTGTGCGCGTGCTTCTTCGCTGAAAAACCGCGACTTCCGAAACAGTGGACGTACTGACGTCACAACTTAGTTGTTCACTTTGACGTATCATTCTCCAAAAGCAGCAAGATGTGCATAAAGATACGATGACATTAAGCGGAGCGGACGTGCCGCCGGACGTTTTAAGCAAGGGGCGATGATCTGCACACTAGACTCCAGCTAGAGTATGATTTTTGTAAACCACAAAGGAAGCCAGTTACCGTGGCTGACCAGGCAGCGTTCAGACTGCAAAAACTCCAATAATCTCTACACATTTTCGACCGACGACAACTTCATCAACTTTCTTATAGTAACATAGAGCGTCATCACTGAATTCCTCGGATAAAAATGCGTCGTAAACGGTGTATTGTTAGCCTCATTACCTCTGAGCTCGATAACTCAAGGAGTTCGATAGCGTCCTATGAAAGTTTTAGGTTTTTAGTCCTGTCCACCGTTCTGAAAATGTTTTTGTGATACGCCGTGATGGTCACTTCCATAGAAGTGATGGTGCGGCGGATCCTTCGAGCTGCATCTGGACATGCCCCTTATCGCCGGAAACCGGCCCAGCAGACGTGGCGGGCCCTTCGGAAACGCATAAAATCCTACCGACAGCCAAGTGTCCTCAGGGGTGACGTTTTAGAGAGACAGCTGGCGTGATCGTCAACGAAGAAGGAACCAGTTGTTTTGAGTAAGCACACACGGACCACACTCGGCTATGCACAACACGCTTGTTGCGCTGCAAAAAAGCGTAAGCATCATGTTTGTGGCCGTGAAGCGATGGCGGTTGATGCGCTTATGTTCCGGTTTTATGCCTCATGCTAAGTCCGTCTTTCTTTAGCGGCGAAAGCACCTATCGCATTTTTGGACCCGTTTTCGGGCGAAAAGAAATGATGAAGTCGGCTATAGTCCAGTCATGTGCATTCGTCGCAAAGATTCGTCGTCGTCGTTGCTTCTTTGTCATGCCGAAAGAGCGACGAAGCAAAATTTGTGCATCGCGGCGAAAGCGAAACTTCAAGGTCACCGAGATGAAGAAACGACAAAGTCAAATTAATCGTTAGTCAAACTATCGTATTTAGTTCAGGCGCCCTACGTTTAGTTTGTTAGGTCGCGACGAACTCGTGCGTCGTAATAGTGCCGAAACGTAGTAATGCACAAACGTTTGGTGCCGAAACGTCAGGCGCCCCTCTGAGTGAGCTTCGGTCCGGCACCGACGTTTCGGCACTAACTTTTCGGCACCAACGTTACGGCACCCATACGTTTCGACACTACTACGTTTCGGCACTACTAAATTACGGCATCATTACGTTCCGGCACCATTACGTTTTGGCACCAGCAATAAAACTTCATCGTTCCTAAGCCGTCGACATTTGCCACTCACTGTGTCTAAGCCTAAGCCCGTACACGCATCGCTCGCGCGCTTCGCGTGCTCGCGGTGCAAGACCTAAACCTAAAAGAACAGCCTATGAGTATGACTTTTGGCTGAGTTACATTACTAAGTCGGGTGAGATACAATACTAAGCCGCGCGATTAACAAAAACCTTTGAAAAATACACATGCCCTATACCAACAGGCATCGCTCGCACGCTTCGCGTGCTCGCGGTGCGCTATTGAGTGTCTCGCCAAGAATGTAGAAAACCATATCCCTCACAAGTTTTACCAGTAGGCCCGTGGAAGCCAGAATGAACATATAAGGCGTTGGTGCCGAAACGCAGTAGTGCCGAAACCCATAATGCCGAAACGTAGCAGTGCCGAAACGTTTAGTGCCGAAACGTCAGGCGCCTCTCTGTTTGGTTGCGACGAACTCAAAGTTTGTCACGACGAAGACGTGACGGACGAAGTAAATTTCTGTCGTCCCTACGAAGTTATTCGTAGCGACAAAGTCGGAATTCGTCGCGACGAAGAAGCGACGAAGAGAGAATAGTTTTTCGCTAGCACGATGAAGTTCTGTTCGTCACGACGAGGGTGCGACGAAGATGAATTAAATTTTGATATGTATATGACTGCAATAGTCGCTGAAAAATGTCGTATCTGCTCGGCCAATAAGCCCGTTCAGATAAAAAGAGCGGACTAACTTGTGAGGATTGGCGATTCTACCTACAAGTTTGGCACGAACATAGGAGTGCGCACTTGCACAAAACTGGTCACGGCTTGAAGTACAAATCGATGCCTTAAGTCCAGTAAGAGAGACGTTCCATGAAGAGTCCGAGTTAAAAATTACCTCATCTAAGGTGCTCAGACTACTTCGAAGTCTTCAAAGAAAGTATTTCGAGGGAGGAACCCGAGTTAAGTGCTAAATCCACTGACAAGTTGGAATTAGCACTCGAAGTGTCGAAAGTGGTCTTGTTTGCGTATTCAGAACGCTTTATGATACTTTAGAAGGTGCTTTTCTGCACGGCGACCATCGGAATTTTCTTGGGCCGGGAGCCCGACATTATTTTCTAGACTTTCGTTAAGTTCCGCTTTAACCCCAGCCAAGCTCGTAGAAAACGCCGCGGATGCGACGATCGTGTTGGCTTCAAACCAAGCGCAAGTGCCTGCCTGCTCCGGCATTAGTCACGTTATGGAGGTAGCGGGGACGGCGGTGACGCATATCAAGGTGGACCAGTCGCAGTTGCAGCCGGCAACATGGTCGAAAACGCCGCACTTCTTCCTCTTCTCATCATCATCATCATTATACTCCTCTAGCGACTCCACTGAGGGCGTCTCCGAGCATAAGGACCCTTTATGAGTCTCCAAGCTCACACTTCACAACAGCACCGCGTACAGCAGTGAGGAACTCACGGCAGTTATCACCGAGATAAGTACTCCTAAACATCGACGATAACTTCCCTCAACTCCTCCAAGCGACCCTCAAACGACTTCGTCTACGTGACGAATGCGAAGCTTTGCGGGCAGGAGACGGAGGAGCCCGCCAGCTGCTATGCTTACCGGCAATTTTACTTACGTACCGCCCGCGAAGGCATTATTATAGACGGATGTCGCCACTACATTCGCGCATGTTTCAGAGATTAGTGCCAGGTGTTAGTGTTACGCTAAATCAAAATAGATCATAGTTTGGGTTGTCCTGCTGTTTGGGCAGTTCTCATGGGGAAGGGGGACCAAAGTAACATGGGGAAGGGGGGGGGGGGGAAGGCAGTGTTAAATCTACATTGTCGCCCATGTAGCTTTGGTGCATCAAAACAAAACCCCAAAAAAACACTGGCCACCCGTATACGGCCGTTGAACCCATAGTTTGTAAATGTGTTCTAGTTAATTCGGCTACAGGTCAATTCGGGAAATGCTAATTCGGGAAATGCTAATTCGGGAAAACTAATTCGGGAAATGCCAATTCGGGAAATGCCAATTCGGGAAAAATTTTGGGAAATGCCAATGCGGGAAATGCTAATTCGGGAAATGCCAATTCGGGAAAAAAGCAATTAGGCCGTACCACTTATTCTGAAGTTATTTTGCATGCATTTTGTTTGTTATACTTATTGTTCGGTCTTAAGCTAAGCGTTAATATGCATGAATTGTGCATTAGGTTTCCCGCAAGCGCATAGCCACCGACACGCTGAAATCGATACCCCTCGACGCCGCGTGACGAAAACACCCCGCCGTTGCTCCTTTCAGCCGGCTGCGGTCGCTTCGTGAGCCATTGTTCCTCTCAGCCGGCTGCGTTCGCTTCGTGAGCCATTGCTCCTCTCAGCCGGCTGCGTTCGCTTCGTGCGCCGCTCATTGATCCAGCGTCGCTTTGAGCGTTTTCGCTTACAAATACGTGCGCTTTCGGCGCGTTGAGCTCATCATTTCTTTACAAGATAACTGCGTAATACTGGCCCGTTACAGGATGCAGACGGAGCGCGGCAAACCCATCGTAGAGATGAACGGATACCTCATGGTTCCGCACAACTCGCACAAGGACATTCAGTACTGGAGGTGCATTCTCAGCCACAAGCACGATTGCAAGGCTCGAGGCAGCTGTGTTGTCGGTTCTCGAGTCATCGATATGACTAAGGGCCACAACGGCCACCTTCCGGACCCTGCGCTCGCAGCAGTAAGTACCGCTAATGGCCTACTAAAAAGCTATATTCATGCTGTCTAAGTGAGTTTATTTAGAAGTACCGCGTAACGACCAGCGTCAAAGCTGCTGCTAGGGCCAACGTGCTTGTGCCCACTGGGCAGATCATCGACCAGCAATTGACAGGACTAACGCAGGAAGAAGTCAGCAAAGTCCCACGCCGCAGCGCTATTCAGCGCATTGTGAACCGCGCACGAGATCATGTTCAAGGTGGTGCGGTGGACAGAGCACCTGAGCACATCCAGATCCCGCCAGTGTTCCAGCAGACCAAGGATCACCAGCAGGTATGCGGAGCATGCCATTTATTTATGAAACGCACATGTTTGTTTAGTTCCTTCGCGTGGACTCCCGTCGAAACGAGCCGCAATTGCCCACCTTCCTGGTGTTCGCATCGCCACGGGGATTGCAGCAGCTTCAGCGCGAACGGCAGTGGTGCATGGTAGATCGGATAGGATGCCTCCTTTACTAATTATTTGCCTTTAGGACGGAACATTCTTCTGCCGGCCGAAACACTTCGCGCAGCTCTACGTCATTGGCGTGTTCAAGAAGCGCTCATTCGTGCCCTGCGCGTACTTCTTGCTTCCCAACAAGGAAGCTGCTACGTATCAGCGCGCGTTCAACGCTTTC
Source organism: Aphelenchus avenae (assembly GCA_020875895.1). Taxonomy (NCBI): domain Eukaryota; kingdom Metazoa; phylum Nematoda; class Chromadorea; order Rhabditida; family Aphelenchidae; genus Aphelenchus; species Aphelenchus avenae. Next base: position 34,808 of record JNEY01000364.1, read on the forward strand.
TTCACACTGCCCGAGCTGCGCGATGCGTCTCCAGCGGTCCTGATGGCGGGTCCGTGAGGCAATCAAATTTCGGTATTTGATGCCAATTCGTTTAGACTTTGAAGTGGCACCGTCCAACGCCATGAAGGAGCTGTTCCCGGACGTCCGCGTTGTGCACTGCCAGTTCCATTTGGCGCAAAACCTCTTGAAGCACATCAGGGAGAAGGGCCTTATTGACGTGTACAGGAACGAGGAGTGCCGTTTGCTGCTTCGCTCCCTCTGGGCGCTTGCATTTCTGCCGCCCGACGAGGTTGTGGACGGCTACGAAGCACTCGTTGTTGCCCTGAACGTGCTCAATAACCGCGAAGTCATTCCGGTGGATCGCCTGGCTGACCTGCAGTGTAAATTTTCCATTTATCTTACCGTTAATTATTGCATCTTTAGCGTTCATACGCGACTACTTCGAGCGCAATTACATCCGACGCGTCAACCCTCGTGGAATCTTCACCGCCCCGTTGTTTCCTCCTCGCAGCTGGAACGTTAACGAAGTTGTTGTCGAGGACGGCGCGCGTACAAACAACAGCCAAGAGGGATGGAATCGCGGCTTCAACGCCCGTTTCCAGCGTAGCACGGGCAAGCTTAGCAAGTTCCTGCTCCGTCTGCAGGAGGACGAGGAACAAACCCGCCAGCTGCTTGATCGGTCAGTGCGCACGAATCTAAGTCTGGTCTACTTACGGACGTCTTTTAGTCTGGAGGTATTCCCGGCCGAACCTGCGCGTGGTCGCCGTCGTCACAAGACCGTCATCCGCGACTCTCAGATCAGGACCATGGTCACTGAGTACAACGCGCTTGCTGCTATCGACCGTACGCCGGAAGCCAAGCTCGAACTGTTGCGCCGCATTCAGTTCCATCTCACGGCATAATCTGTCATCCGTTCGTTCTGTTTAGTTGGCTGAGCCACAATCGGTTCCTCATTTTACGTTTTTGCCTTTCGCTTGATTTGCTTTAACTTGTTTGCTGGTGCCTTTCTTCTTGCCGTAATTTGTCGTAATTCGCCTACGCAGGGTCTGTAAGATAAACCATGGTTTGCAGTGCTCCGTTTCTTACTAAAACTCGGTTTTTACGGCTTTTTCCCGAATTGGCATTTCCCGAATTAGCATTTCCCGAATTGGCATTTCCCGAATTTTTTTCCCGAATTGGCATTTCCCGAATTGGCATTTCCCGAATTAGTTTTCCCGAATTAGCATTTCCCGAATTAGCATTTCCCGAATTGACGGGTTACCGTTAATTCGGTCCCGGTATTTGGTCCGGTAAATTCGGTCGCAACAAAACGCCTGTTTGGGTATTTTTTAGATTTCATAGTGTTCGTTCGACTGGGATCCTGGGAAGCATCGAGGATCGTAACTACAGAGATTTCTTTGCGATGCAAACAGTCGCTGAATTGCGTGTACGACCGCTCAGCTAGCACATTTTAGCGGAGTAATGAGACGAAGCGTCCAGAATGGTTCTTAAGCAAAAAAAAAAAACCGAGAGAAAAGCCCGCAAAGCCTCCATGGGCGCGACGTAACCCCCCTCCCCCCCCGCCCCGCCGACCGTACCCTACTGGACGTCAGCTTTGCTATGGCTCTCGATCACGCGTCCTACAGACACGTTGCCTAGCGCTATCCGAACCGAAATTTTTACAAGTTTATCAAATTCAAAATCGACTAAAATTTGGCAATTTAAAGCTTCCAAATTACGTAAAGCTAAGAAATCCCAGTGCCCAGACCAAGCACACCCGTTCTACTTCAGATATCGTTTTGGCGGACATCGTCGCGAAAAGAGATTTGAGAATCACGTGGCGTTTATTTTTTTCGAGTCTGCTGGCTAGCAAAAAAGAGAGGATAACCGAAATTATAGCGTTCTACAAGCCCATAATGAGTCGGAAGGTGGAATGCGAATATGTGCACATAAGATCAGAAACAAACAGACTGACAAATCAGAGGACCTTGAACAAACGGTACAAATGTCTGTCAACGAAGTGAGACACAATGAAAACGTCGGGTACATTCGTAGGATAGGGCAGCAGCGTTTACAGGTGGAAAATGTGTTTGTGCAGGCGATGTCCGAAGCGAAGCTCTACGCAAAAAGCCCTCGCTGCCTGCTCTCGGCCGGTTCTTGCCATGGTAACCGCCAACGTCGAGAGGGTCACCACCGCACAGGAAGTCGCTACGAGCTCTACCATCACGCCGCCGTAGCCCTAGAAGAGGATGTGTTCTAGAACAGTACCGCAGAGGTGTTAGATCATCCATGCGCCGGCTCATTCATAACCCTAATCATTCTGCCCCGACTCGATCAGGCCCTAGCTCCTCTCTGCTTGCCGTGTGCTCATCCATGCTATCAAAGCTTTATCACATCATGCTCCCTTAATAAAGCAGGCAATGCACAAAGTCGCTAAGCTTTCCAGGCCACTGACGATGGCTCGTACCATCGCTTGCTCAAGTTGTCCGTGGCTCACCCAGCTGTTTTGCTACTGCAAGCTCAGGCTCCTAACTGCCCAACGGGGCCGTAGGTAGGGTTTTCGAATCAGGGATGCCGCCCCCTCCCCACTCGGGACAAAGTTAAAATAGGGAACTAAAATGGGCCAGAACTGACCCTAATGTCCTAGAATGATAAAAAATAAAATAGCATATTTAGAGTATAATAACGCATTTAGATCTACTTTTTAAAATTTAGCAAACATTTTTGCATGAGACATTTTTCTGTTTGAGAACTTTTTTGGTTTGATTTTTTCGATTATTTGAGATGATTTGGACTACCCTACGTTTTAGCACTTAATGTTTTGGCATCACTCGTTTGGTACTGTTATGTTTTGGCACTTTTTATTTTGGCACTGTAACGTTTTAGCACTAATTCAGGTAGCCCTGTTTAAAACTAGTTTACTTGCGTTCTTATAGGAGGAGCGCTTTTCTGCGAATCCGCGCCCCACACCGGCTGCAGTGCCGGTGGCGGGGTTCATGGGGCCCGACGCTCCCCCCCCCATTCCAAAAATTAGAGCAAAGCGAGCGAGAAGTTCCCATTCCTCTTCGGGGCACTTACATTAGTGTCACAACTTTACAGCGACGGTGCCAAAACGTTGCAATGCCAAAACAGTAAAGTGCTAAAACGTTGTGCCAAAACGTAACACTGCCAAAATGTTACGATCGAGGAATTCCCGATAATTTGTCTACATCAAAGGGTCCCCACTTACCCTATCGGCGCCTCTGATGGCGCTTGGGGCGAGCCATTTTATCTAGTGTGTAGCGTGACGTCACGGCCACCCGGACGCCCACCCTCCCATGCCAGAATTTGCACACTTTCTGCCTACGTCCCCCACCCAATCCTGTCATCGTAACATATTTTCTTTATGGCCCTAATGAGATTCCTTTTTACCAGCAGAGGGAACCATACAGACTCGGGTTCAACAGTTGACCCTAGCTCATCCAGGTATACCTAGTTCATGCCTCTTTCAGAGAAGTCGGCTACCGAGCTAGTTCCGTTTCCAGATCATCCAGGCATATTGACGAATGCATCCACTTACCGGTCCCTCTCCGTAGGGTGACCCACAGATGCTCGCCGGACAGCGTCGTAGGCGCCAGAGACCACTGTACACTCCGTAATGCGCTCAGTGCACCACGACGACGGCCATTGTGCGATCCGCAACCGCAGCGGCGACCGCTGAGTCGAGGGGCTCCTTCACCCACACAGCCACCGCGCTGTTTGAACACGTGCATGGTTCTTGCTTTGCCTTGCGGTTTCTGAAAGAGACGCCACCAAAAAGTGTAAGTCAGCCTCTTAAACCTAACCTGCTAAGCCTCGAATGCTCAGAATTTGACGTATGTCGGGTTGTCAACACAAGCCCTGGCTTGCTTGCCTGTGACCGCAGCGTTTGCGCAAATGGTCAACTGAGGGGCTTGCCCAAGCTAACACCTACCACGATTGCAGCCGAGGGGGAGAAGTCGGAATTGATTCCTCGCTGCAATGCGATGCGGTTCTAGCGCGGGCAGATGCAGGCTGGTACCAAGATGCCTCTGTACCAACTAGAAGACAGCGGTACATCGGTTCACGACGCAATACTAGTGATGCGTGGCGGGCGGTTACGGGTGAAGTACTCAACTCACATGGAACTCATCTTTTGCGTACACCTTAGAGTTAAAAACTACTGCAGCAGGTGAGACACATAACTGCATTACCTCACTTGGTGGTCATAGAGGCAGTGCGGGCTTGTGGGCTTTTCGGTGATCGTAAGTATCTGAACGCCCGTTGTTGATAGTCGAGAAACGCAGTTATCCAACGTTCCTTCAACAAAAGGGCCGCAGTGCGTGAGTCCCTAATTTGAACGCACGGCTAGTTCGATGGTGCCGAATCTCTTCCTGGCCAGAAGCGATGCGATGTTGGAAACTGCCGAATGACTTCGCAGCTGGGGGCATGACGGAATTACGTACTACGATGCGTAAAAGATGGAAGTCGATGGAGACTGACTACTCAAACGACGCAAGTGCGGCATAAACCAAGTACTGAAGGAGATAGATTGGGAAATCATAACGCAGAAGCGTCAAGCTGTAGCTACCAACGACTGGACAAAATTAGGGGCGGAAAAGTGCCGTCGTAAATGATAGTGTTTGATGGCCGGCGTCAAAGTGGTAGAGATTGCGCACAGCAGGTTCCCGCGTGAGACCCCCAATGTTGCTGGCTGGACAAAAAAAAACGAGAAAAAGCCGCTCCTTTTATAATTGGCGAAGACGATCATTGGACGCGAGAGAGATCAGAAAGCTGCGGCCGTGCAAGTTCGGGTAATCTGCGGAAAAAGATCTTGGGTGAAGTAAGAACTGCGCAGCAATTTACTTAAAATAACCCACGGCAAGAGGAGCGATACTTCGGGCAGCGCCTGCCGCTAAATATCGCCCAATGTCGATCAAAACTTTGTGTTCAAGTAAATGTCTTTACTCGCTATTTTTTTCAACTGAAATTGTGATACAACAAAAAGCCCGATACTGGTTGTGGCTCGGCGCGCACTCGCGACCGTAGGCATGGAAGGAGCGCTTGCTGCAACGCTGACTTTTTGAATTTTTGTTCGCAGCCCTCAATGCGGGGATGCGACTCGCTGCATCGGCGTAAATGCCTCGCATCATTTAAGCTACCTGACAACTGAGGGGCTCGCCCGAGATTACAGCAACCATAAGTCAACATTCGGAAGTCCGACCATCCCGTGTGTAAGAAGACTTACTTTCAGGTCGTGTTGAGGCGGTAAGCAGGTAGTGTCGACAGTGGTGAAACGAAAACAAACGATCAGCATGCAGAGAAAAATAGCAAATATAGTTCAACGAAGATAAGTTAAAAGAAAAAACCTGAATCTTAGTAGCGTCATGAATACGCACTTATTCTTGACGACGCTTAAAATTGTGGGTCGCATCGGTGCTTGTGAACGTCGTAGTTGACCTAAGGACAGCGTTTTACGTCACAAATGGAATCCTTGGACGTGGTCGGACTTCCGAATACAGAAACCATGACTGCTGTTGGCAAGGGGGAGACCGTCAGGTAGCCTCTACGACCAGCGTCCTCCAATGCTGCGCGCAGTCAGTACTTCCGCGTTATAAAAACGAAAGAATTTTGCTCTTTGGGCTTCTTCTACATATTATCGCGAGTCCGCTTCGGGAAAGATCAACGCTGAGCTTTCACTGTGCCGCAAAGAAGTGCTTCGTCAAAAAATACAGTCAAATGAACAACTCATTGTTCCCTCAAGAATAGAGTTCCCTCAAGGACTTGTTACAGGAACGCCCTTCCCAAATATGGACGAATTGTGGTTTAAAGTACCGAAATGTCGCCCTGGCCAGAAGCGGCGCTTGTGCGGAGAAATGGGCCGTGACCCCACCAAAACAAATTACGTGCGTTTTGGGATGGTGGGAATCGCTGGATACTGACTCGTCATACGATGGCGTTGTGAAAGAAAAGAAAGTGCGAAGGGCAGTGGCGTACCGAGGATCCGATTTTAGGGGGGGCAAGGGTCTAGGGGGAGCAAGATAGATCCTGTCTGACGCAAAAATGCTCCTTGGTACCCCTTTACCATATTTTTCGCGGGTCCCCCCTTTGCTACTTTTCGTGCCCTCCGAAATTTCGGGGGGCCATGCCCCCCCCCCCCCCCCCTAAATTTCTGAGGGCACGAAAAAATATGGTAAGGGGGTACCAAGAGGCATTTTTTTCGGCGGACAGGATCTTGCCCCCCTAGACCCTTGCTCCCCCTTGACTGCCCTGTCTCCTTCTAAGCCCTTTTGTGATATGATCAAAAAATGGTTCCCCTATGCTTTTACACTAAAGCGCTGTTCCTTGTCCGTGGACAAAAAGTTTTCGCTATCGGGACAGTTTTGATATCATACGATAGGGCTTCTAAAGTTATGGAAAAGTGGATACGTTCAACCCGATCTGTTGGCTAGAAAAATTTATGCCCGCTCAAAGTTTCGAATACCGTTTCCTGCTTCCATGTGATAGCGAGCGCCATGGAAGCTAAGCCCACGGTCACTCGCTATTTAACGGAAATATCGAATGGAGCGCCGGCCGAGTAACCAACTTTTTTCACAGGAAAGAGTACCGTTGATCGTTTGAACACTTGAATTTCCGGCGCATACTTCTGCCCCCAGATTGTGCGCACGCCTCTCGCACCCATTCGTCCCCCACCGGGGGCCTCATTACTTGAATATTTCGCCCAACGGGAATATCGGTAAGATGACGAGTACCTATAAAACAGCTTACCGAAACCATTTTCCGGTACTCATTTGAATCATTTACGTGTTATTTATTTATCCAGGCACTATGTGCAAACCGCTTGCGATAGACGAGAAGTTCGTGTCTATTAGAAGGAGAATAGGATGCATACAAGAGCCATGGACATCGAGAGAAGCACGTTGAATTCGTGACGCAAGAAGTGCACTGTTGACTCCGGAAATGCTCGCTACTGCCCTACAAAAATACTGGAACGGTTGGCAACACTTGCTGCGAACGCCGGAAAAAAGTATCGAATTGGTGAACGAGACGCGTAATTCGCGGAGGCGTAGGGTTATGGGTTCTGTGGGCCAGCAGCCGGAGGCCCCGTCGGCGGGCCAGAACCAGGAGGCGAAGGTCCATCTAGTGGACCAAAAGTCGGCCCATTAGGCGGTGGTCCTCTAGGCGGACCGTAGACTGAATGGCCTGGCGGTACCTGGTACGGACGCGGATGCGCACTCGGCGGACCATAAGCCGCATGCGTGGGCGGCGCTTGATGACCAGGAATCGAGTGAGCGTTCGGCGGACCATAAGCTGCATGCGGCGGCAGCTGGAGCCCACTGGGCGCAGGTCCACCAGGCTGCCCGGAAGTCCAGTGCGCTGGTAGAAGTTGTTGCCCCATAGTCGGATGACCACTCGGCAGAGCATATGCGAACTGCTGCGGCTGCTGATGGCCTCCGTACGCCGCTTGATTATGCGTAATAGCCCAAGAGTGAGACGGTCCGGCCGACCACTGCCCGGCTTGCGGCCATGGTCCGCCATGTTGCACTGCCGCTCGACTCCCGCTTGCTGCGCCTGGGTCGAGATGCCTGGCCGATGCTGACGTTGTTGCTTCTGCTGGACGCGCATGCTAAAGAAACTGTATGGGAGGTCCACAAATTCTGCCATATGCAGATAGTTTAGTTTAAGGATCTGTAATCAGCAGCCGTACCGTACAGTTCGGAGTACGGTACAATACGGCCGTACTATCTGTACGACTGCCGACCTTTAGTACTCTGTCCCGTACTGACCCCCTCCGTACCGTACAGTACGCAGTACGGTACAGTACGGCCGTGCTATTTGTACGGCTGCCGATCTTTACTGACGAGGCCGCATATATTACGTCGCTAATATTCATTGTTTCCTCCATAAATTTGACCATCATAAGAAACAAGTGTATTTGCGATATTCAGAATGTTAATTCGAGGACTGCTCAGCCCTACAGTCTAGGCGTACCTTGACGTCTGTTCGGACTACGAACTTCGAGTCAGGCCGCCGAATTTTTAGAACAGCGATTGCCATTGTCCTGATGAGGGCGTCGCTGAGGCGCGCCATCGTGTCCGATAAGCCCTCTTTCGTGCGGAGGTCGATCGTGGTGGGCACGTGGATGTTACTCGACTGGTCGCACACCCGCTCGAGCTCATTCGAGATACTGTCGACCTCATCCGGCCGTAAGTTGGGAATTATTCTCAGCAGCAGCTCACGGAGTTGCAATGGGTCCTTCATGGCCCAGTCCGTATCCAGTGAATTGATGTCAACTCTGAGCCGAAGCTTGTCAAAGTCATCCATGAGGTGTTGCGGGCTGGGTTCTCGCGGAAGTGGACGCTTCCTAGAACCGTCACCGGCAGGTGCCTTCGACATTTGTGAGCTAGCAGGCGCTGTCTGCTAAGAGAGCTAGAGCAGGCGGTTCGCTAAAAATGTCATAATTACACGACGTCAGGAAACGCAGTTGGGCAGTCGTAATGTTTGACGCTACCACAACGCGAGAGAGACCAGACAGACTTCGTGAACCCCGTTACCTCAATACCTACGACATCTTCCGATGCTCTCCAAAGAAGACCCCCTGAAAAGCATGCTTGGCCTAAGATTAGCAAACGCAGAAATTTTCGGAAATCTTTTGAAACACTTCCGAGTAATTTACGTAATACCTAGAGGCCTTTTCAAAATGCTAGTTTGGTCTAACAAAATTACAAGAGAAAATTTAGCCCGGTAAACGTGTGACCTAATGCGGCACGTACAGTGACCCTACGGCGGAAAGTTCTTCTGTTTTTCGCAAAATTTCGCTCTGTTTGTGTCTAGTTCGCTATACCTTTCTTATGATCAATTCTGCAAAAGTCATACGCATTGTTCTAAAAAAGTTCTTATTAAAATATGCACTTTAGTCGGGTTACGGCTCAAAGTGACGGCTCAAAGGGACGATGGCACGGATTACAGCGCCGTACTGAGTACGGTACGCTGTGCGGCACAGGGTGATCAGTACGGTACGGCAGTACGCGGGGATCAGTACGGTATGGCACATCGGTACGGCGACAGTTTCCCGATGTTGAGGAAGCACAGCATTGTGACATACCAGCAAATTGTCTCGCCACACGCTAGGATAACTAGCAAACCCATTCATAGTGAAAACAAAGCGTCTCCTAGCCGTCATAAACAGCGAAAAGCCTATGTAAAAGGGGAACTGCGTTCGTTTTAGCGAGTGGCCGTGTTTACTCGGCCAGTCTGCCCATGGCTCGATGGGGCTTAAAATTGCCGTTTGCGCGCATGATAGCAGTCTGACGCAGGTGGGGCGATAAGGACACGTAGGCAACGCCTGGGCAAAAAGCGACGTACAGGACATGCGGGACCTCTACACTGTCGTCCACCGCTTGACTCCATGTGTGGTCCAATTCTATTGCATAAAATACGCACCAAAGAGGGCTGTATGAAAGGACTTTTATGCCGGCTAGCCACTATCACCTAAAGCACTGGGGTGAAGGCAAAACAGGTTCGATGGGCGTAAGTAGTCCCGGCTTTTATTCTTATGATTCTTTATTATTCGATTTATTATTCCCTTATTTCGTTTTTGTAACTCCTGGAAAAATGCTAAGGAGTGCAAAGGTCGTGGCGAAGTATTGCCAAAAAAACTGACTGCGGAAGCAGACGAGCTCTCGGTCCACATTGTGCCTGAGTGCGGGCGCACAATGAGTCCGAGAAACTCCCAGAAAACTAAAAACTCAAGGAGCACTGTTATGCTGAACATCACATCAAACGCGGTCGCCGCTTCTGACATAACCGGCGGAATGCGGAACTGACGCCGAAACGGCGCGGCGGGCGGTTCTCTCGTCCATCACGCGTCGCAGAACCTCACAAATGCAATTAGTCTGTCCCGGAAGTGGCGAGGACGACGTGCCTGGCTGCTGCACGTAGCGCTCCGTCTCATCAGCTATGCATTTGCAAATGACATTTGCGTGTGGTCCGTCTTTTTGCAGAAAATGGATGTAGATTGTTTGCACCCCGCAGTGCACCGCAGGCATGCCTAATCAGACAACTTACTTGACTAAGCCAAACATCGCATTTTCAGTCTTTTTCCAGGGACCGCGTCGGCTAAGCAGAGACAATGTAGCCCAGGAGGATAGTCGGTAACCAAGGGATAATCTAAGCTCCAGGGAAGTGACATGAGGCATGTCATGCTATGGACGTGCTCGCGTGGGGTCATGCGTGCCCAGCGGTATCGCATGCTACTGAATGCAGGAAGATACAGAGACGGAAAGTCATCCTGTACGCATTCATGCGTACATAGCATACGAAAGCATGCAATTTGCCGGCGAAACGCTGAATCGCTGGACGAATTGCACCTAGTCATGCCTACGACGAAGGATAATCAACAGCATATCCTAATGCTAACATCGCAGGTGCGCTAGCTCCCAAAGCACGAGTCAACCCATAGTGGAAAGGTCACAAAAGGGTCTCTTGGGCATTAGAGCAACCATTCAAACTAAGCGCCGACGACCCTGTCAAAATCCTTTTAAACCATACTAGAGTCTTTGCTTCCGCATTAGCGAATGTGAGGTGCTAGTACACTCACATTCAGGCTGCGTCCAGGAACTAAACTATGCTTATTTGGGTAAGGGCTGAATACGCATGATTTAGGTTCCGGATCCTAAGTAGGCAGTATTCAAACAACGTTTCATAATGCAGGCCTCAGTCCAAAGGACTTTATGCGATATGCGTACCGTTCACTTGCACGTTTACGACAAAAGAAAGGAAAACGACAAAGATCTTCGCGCATTTTCTGGCGGAGAACTTCGCGAACAACAGTCATGCCATCAAATGTCCAGCACACACACAAGTTAAAACGTGGGCTTGAAATGGGATGGCTTGGCTCAAAAATTTGGGGTGGTGGGATATAAGCCGACGGTTTATGAGTATCGGGGCCTGTCGCTTTGGCGACTAAGGCCACAGCCGGCCACTTCCTCCGGGAACTGAGTCTGGGCTAGTTAACACCGTAGGACACGGCCTAAGTCCCACGTGTTCCAGCATGTACGCTTCCATCATACTAGCGTACGACACATGAAAGCACCCATCTCCTTCCGCTCATCGACCCCAGGGCAAGCACCAAATAAAAAAGATGATATTTTCAAATTCTTAGTGCTTGAAAACCGCTCTTGGGATAGGCATGAGCAAAAAATATTCTTTTAACCGGCTAAGCATCGTCGAATATGCCGCTTGATATCCCATGTAAGCAGAAGGCAAACTGGGGGACTTCGGGCGGCCGTAACTTTTCGTAGCCGAATGAATAGCCGAAATCTTCCAGTTTTACATAACTCTTGAACACTTATAGATTGAAATTTTTTGATTCGTGCGTGCATAGGGACAGCTCTTTAGTTAACAAGGATGAAATGAGAAATCAGGAAATCGAACCATTACTGGTGTTCTTGGCCTGGAGTCGTCTCATCGGAAGCAGAATGCGCTGACGGGAGCTGGTGTCGAGGGGCCTGAGGCCCGCTGGAATGCGCTAGCACCTGATCGTGGCCATGAAGCGAAGTTCCACACGGCGGACCATAAGTCGCTTGCACTGCGGCCATCTGATGTCCAGTTAGCGGATATCCATTCCCATACACTTGTGGCACGTGGTGTCCCGGAGGCGGATGTCCGCTTGGCCCACCGGGAACGGTATGCGCTGGTAGAGGAAGAGGAGGTCCAGCTGGTTGACCGTAAGCCAAATGCGACGGTAGTCCCGGCGGTGAAGGTCCACTTGGCTGACCATAGGCCAAATGCGCTAGTGGCATTGGCTGTGCCGAAGACGGAGGTACGCTCGTCGGACCGTAGGCCAAATGTGGCGGTGGCAATCGATGTCCATAAGGCGGATGTCCATTCGGCGGACCATGAGCCGAATACATCGCTGGCGAATAGCCTCCGTACATCGCTTGCTGCGGCGGATTAGCCCACGAATGAAACGAGCCGGCCGACCACTGTCCGCCCGACGGTCATTGTCCGCCAGACTGCTCCGCCGCTCGACTTCCGCCTGCAGTGGCCGGGCCAAGACGATTGGCCGACATTGGCATTGCTGCTGGTGCTGACTAAAGAAACAATAAAGTTGGCTCGCGAATTCCCCACTATTGGGATTATTTTACCTTACTTGTTGCGTCACTAAAATCCAGGGTTAGTAATAAAAGGTGTTTGCCCCCCCCCCCGGCTCCATCCCCCCCATCAAAACGTGTTGGATGCTCCTTAGCTGTCAAGACCATACAGTAACAAAGTCGGGCCAAAAAGCGTCTTCATTCGGAATCCATACAACCCTAATCGGCTGTCGGGTATGGAAGGAAAAAAATTTGAGCTACCCCCTCGAGTTTCGGTATTATTTGATAGCCCATGCAAAGTTAAAAAACACGTTTATAATTTTTGGCTGAAAGCCCCTTCAGTCCACTGAAAAAAGGGAGTGACCCCCCAAAATGGCGATTTTTCGAGGTAACCCTTGAAGAGCTGATTACGTATTATTCTTCACTTTAGTTTCAAGACCCCTTTTCGAATCCTCAGGCTTGTTGTATTTGGGAACGCCACGGTCGTGGCCAAAGAATGAACTACTCCCCATGTTATCTTGTGGCATCCTACACGAACATTTCGATGACAAACTGTCCGCCAAACGAGAAATGCAAGGTCCGAACTGCTAAAAAAAACAAACAGTTTACTTTGTTTTCGGATTAAATATTTTTTGCTTTGCAACAAAACAAAAACAACATTGTTAGCGTACCTGGCTACCATCTGGAGCTGCGAACTTCGAGTCAGGCCGCCGTAGTTTTATGACAGAAATAGCGAGAGCCCTCACCATGGCGTCGCTCATGCGCACCATTGTGGCCAGCAGTCCTTGTTCCGTTCCCAAGTTGATCACGGTCGGCTCGTGCATGCTCTCCGCTTGGTCGCACGTCCGCTCAAGCTCACCGGTGAGGACCTCATTCTCCTCGGCCCGCATCTTGGGCACGATCCTCAGAAGGAGCTTACGCAGAAGCGCAGGATCTTTCATAGTGTAGTCAGAATCCAGCGAACTAATGTCATGGCGAAGGCTCACTTTGCCAAAGTCCTCCTGGTACTTCGGCGGACTGGGCTCTCGCGAAAGAGGACGCTTCCTGGAAGGAGTGACGGTGGGTGTTTTGGACATTGCAGTTGAGAGGTCTGCTGCAAGAGCTAACGTAGACGGCTTTCTAAATCGTAGAGTGTACGTCGCATAAGGCATAAACGTAACGCGTAAAACTCCTTTACACTTCCCCATCTGAATGCATAAAAATCACTCCGAAGTGTCCCTTGATCCAAGAATGAAGTCCGGACTTCCGTACTTTCTCTAACAGCGACCTTGGGGGGGGGGGAAATTAAGCAATCTACCTCAAACAGTGTGCGTAGCTAACAGAGTGTGGAGGTTATTTTGCAGTTCATTTGGTGAAAGTTCCGAAAAATTGGCCAAAAATCATCGAAATTTGACCAAAAATTTACATTTTATGGGGGCAATTAGAGGGGGAAGCTAAAAGAGGGGGTGCCTTATTAGAGAAAACGCAGTATTCCACGCGAACCCAAAGTGACTACCGTGGAAATAAAACTCCGTGGAAAGCCTGTGTAGAAGGAGAAACCTATCCGTTTAGCGGGTCGCGCTGTTTACGCAGTCCGTCTGCCCGTGGTTAAATTGCCGGCGTCCAAATAGCGCTTTGACGCAGGTGGGACGAGAAGGACAGACAGACTACGCTTGAGCACACAGCACCGTGTACAGTCTTTATGCCGTTCAGCGCTCAATCACGTGTTTGTGTACGATGCCGTTTGCATAAAATGCGCACCGATTCCGCAGTGAACTGTATGAAAGGACTATTATGGCGGCTAGTCACCACAATAACGTAAAACGGTGGGGGGGGGGTGATGGCAAAGTTTCAAACCGGCGTGACATAACCTCCGTGGGAGATGGCTGTTCGGTACGTATCAGTTGGTAAGTACCGATGGTACTTGTTAGGCGATAGCTGAAGCATCAGGAAAATCCATGGAGCATGAAATATTTTGGATACGCATGCGTGAAGTCATGCGTACTTAGCGGTACCGCAAGCTACTCGATGTAGGAAATTTAGATGCGACGCCATGGTACGAGTCCTGCGTACATAACGCTTCCGTAAATGCGATTAGGTCGATATTTGATCAGTAAATAACTTTTCGTTGAGATACCGGGCATGGGGACCAACAGCTTAACTTGTCTTTTTGGAAGCACACCAGTAACGCGTTAATTTAGCCCAAAGATCAGAAACACGGTCACATATCTAGCGGATACATAAGCGTTTGTTCGAAACTGGAGGGCTTGGAAAGAGAGCTCGTGTACGCAGACAACGCCCGCTGAACAAATCAAACCAACGTTCACGTACATTCGTGAATGAGCAGAGGTGCTTGATTATCCGGTTTAAAAAAGAAAAAATGACGCGTCAAAGATCTTAACGGGCCTGCGTGGAGTTGAATCGGGTCGCAAGCAGCGGCGGATTCCCTTCACAGTCGGAGGGCGCCTCATTCAGCCCGTGCGTCGAGTGCGACGCGCCATATAAAAAAAAGCAAAATCGAGGCTCGAGACACGTCGACGAACGACGATGATGGAGAACGAGTTTTCGTCGGTTTACGGGACATTATTTAATGGCGTCATGGCGTAATGGCGTCACGCCAACTAACTCTGCGACGCCACGAAGCAACGCAATGCTCGGCTTGCCCGAAGTTTACTACCGTGGGCGGTTAATCCGGGTTAACAACAGTCGCTTGTCACCTGCTCCGCGGACGTCCCGAGACTCCAGGAACTATATGTTGCCGGCTCCGTATGTTATCGTCCTCGACTAGTCGACTGCCGTTGCTTGTGAAGAGTTGTATTAAAGAGCGCTAAGCACCCTATCAGCTATATCTGCCAAAAATAATGAACCAATTCCTATGAATAAATCACGAACATTCATCGCTCTTCGGGAGACCCTTCCTTCGACCATGGTTCGGGATGGGCCGGCCGGGCCTAAATTCAGCCCCGGCCCGGGCCGGCCCGTCTTTAGTCTGGGCCAAATTTAGGCCATTTTTGACCATTTTTATGATCAGGTTTTGCCTCATAAACCCCAGTTGGCGTCTTTATTATTTGCGAATATTTTGTCTGCAGAAACCCAAGTAGCTTAACAGGGTAGAATTCTGGCATCTTGAAAAAAGGTACCAAAGGGGGACCGAGGCAAATTTTCCCTAAGTAAAAAAAGAAAAACTGCCTTAAGGCCCAGGACCGCGCCGGGCCCATCAAAGTCGGGCNTGCTCATTGTAGCGAGCGGTGTAGAACGTCCGTAATGCCGTCAGCCTTCCCACTTGATCGTAACGAGACTACCGAACCGCGAAGTCATTGCACCTGTTTGTGACTGCGGGCCGGGGGGGGCAACGGCGGGCGGCTCTTTTCATTGCAGCAGGCGGCGGCAGAGAACTGCAGACGACTATCTTGCTGCAATGCCAGCGACATGCCATGGATACAACGCGTGCGTACGCGTGCCTGGATAAGCGAAAAGACAGCGGTACGCTAGTTCGCAATGGCCGGATCAAAGATGGCCGACCTGCCGCATTGAGCGGTTATCAGAAAAGTACTCTCGCGAAACCCGGTCCTCTTCGAGGTCGACAATGACTACCCAAGGTGGCATAAATTGTCCTTACTTGCAGTCATAGAAGACAAAGAAGAAGACAGTTTTTGGCCAAAAATGTTATCGACTATCGACTAGGACTAGCCTACCCATACGCGGCGCGCTAGCGCCGACAGGTCATCGGACTCGTTTCGTGATTGCGCGCGGGGGACGGGGCAATGGCGGGAGGCTTTATCTTCATCGCCGGCTAGCTGACAGATGAGTCCACATGACTTTCTTGCTGCTACGCATGCTTGGGAAAGCGGAGAAGACTGTGGTACACTAGTTCGCAAAGCCCGGATGGGGTCAATCAGCGGTTTTCAGAAAAACACTCGCGGCATCCTCTTAGAGTCGTCAACGACTACCCAACCGGGCATACACTATCCTTGCTTGCGGCCATAAAAGACAGGGAAGAAGGCAGTTTCTGTCCAAAAATGTTGTCGATTTAGGCAGAAAAAGGTAAAATTCCGTGTGTGAGCCCTCAAGGAGAGCAAAGCGCGCACAACCTTGCTGCAGTCGCCTGGACCTGGACTTACGCGCCCAGCATGCTCCATGCCGCGCTGCGCAGTGCTTAAACAAATCGACCGCTTAACACGACTAGGGGCTGAGAGGCTGAGCAGCCGACGTCGTACTGAGGACAACGGCTCTTGTAACACAAATACAAAATGTACTGCTGACGAAGTTTGGAGCGGACAGTTGACTGGCAATGATACTCGACACGATAAACTTAAGCCTTATAGTGTTCGGAACCCGTGCAAGAAAACGGACCGTTCCCGTTCCCGTCGCCCTTTCTGAACGGGAAAGGTGAACGGAACGGGAGGGTTCATGGAATGGCAACGTTCTCTTACCCGTTATTTTTATAAGGGGCACCCTTTGAGGGCAGAAATTTTTTTAACCAATTTGTTGAACATTCAACCTGAAATAGATATTTTTGCACAAACCTTCTTATTTTTCCCGCTTCTTAGTACTAATACGAGGAAACACTGCAAACGAAATGGCTCAAATCGATTGTATGAAGAACATTTTTAGTGAAATGGGGCTTTTCTGTTGAATTGGCACGGGAAAGGGCCGTTCTTTAGGGAGCGTCCAGAAATTATGTTAGCCTAACATGGGGGAGGCGCGGGGGGGGGGGTCAGCGATTTGTTAACCATTGTTAACAAGGGGGAGGGGGGCGTCAAGGGAGCGTTTAACGTTAACAACGGGCTGTTAAAAAATGCCCGCCGCAGGCGCCGACAAGCGAAGTTTTCGCTTGGAAATTTTTACCCTAAAATTTCGTTGGTATCGCCTGCGCCGGTCCATTTTTATGACCTTCCCCGCATCCAGTTTTCGTTCACACATGCTGGCAAACGCAATCCGTTGAAAGTCCGGAATTCACACTAGGTAAAATTACCTAAAACCTTTTTGTTATGCTAACAAGGGGGGGGGGGTCAAGCGGCTGTTAACAACTGTTAACAGGGGGGAGAGGGGGTAAAAAAATGCTTTGTTGGCTAACATAATTTCTGGACGTTCCCTTATTCAAGAGAACGGTGCACGGCAGGGGGATAGGATGAACGGGGACGGCGCGAGTGTGGGGTTTCCCGATTACTAAAGCCTTACTAGAAGCCGCGTCCCGAAACTTCGAAATGCAGACAAAACGAGTTGAAACGCCCACCGCGGTCAAAACGAGCGGTTCTGCACAAGTTTCTAATGAGAATTTGCCGTATGAGAGCAAATAATAAGGAAAAATCCGATACAGACGGAAATTCCAACTTTTTGCTCGCTGCAAAGTTTTGCGCTAAGATTATCAAATGAGCTTTTGGATGGCAGAGCAATGTGATATGAATCTGGGAAACAAGGCATAGGAAGGAAGAAGAGGAAGGAACCAAATATTTGGGGAAAAACCACACATTTGGGCAGAATCATGGAAAAAATGCATGTTTACACGGCCGGAAGAATTAAGCAAAGAACAAGGCAAGGAGGAAAAAGAACAAGCTGAAAACCCTGCTGACACATGCAGCCTCTGTTCGTCGCTAGCGCGGAATCGAGAAGGCCACAGGCCACTTTACTTAATCCATTATGTCCTCAGAAAGGTGGACATCGTCGAACTCGGAGAAAAAGTGAATTGAACAAATGAGAATCAAATCGAGGCCGGTAGGCACTGGTTGCGCCATCTGAGCCCAATGTGCGCGAACGAAATGCGCGACTATCTCCGCTTAGAAGGCCACTCGTCATGTATGCAAGGAGGGCACCGACGGCGACGTGGCTTGTGCCGTTTAACGCATAAAAAGTGGCCCTTGACACCGTCGCTACGCATCGCGCCCTTTGCGCGCTCGGCGATTCGTATCAGCGATCAGCGCGACGCCGAAAGCGCTTATCCTCTTTGACCACGTGATCGCCGTCGCCAGGCGGAAGCGGAATAAATAAAAACCACAAAAACTGTGAATAGCGAGCATTGACAACGATCCACTTTGCCGGCGGTTTTTATAACGTCCTTGTCAAGGAGGGCAAGCGCAAACAAAGCTTAGAAAAATGAAGGCGGGTTCGCGAAGCTTCCGCTAATGACGGAGTGAATGAACCCGTTTTCACAAACGACAGGTGACGTCAGCGTATGCACCGGTATCGATTTGTATCGCAGCAATTAGGCGAGTAGACAAGTGAGGGGCTCGCTCAAGCTAACATCTTCCGCAAACCAAGCATTGCGAGTCCGACCAGTATAACTAGTGACAATACTTACCTTCAGGTCAGAACGGTCGTCAGCAGGTTGCGCAGATAAAAACGTACATTAATACGCACAGTTATTCTCTAACAAATAAAAAACCTGTTATGGATCCGACGGACTTCTGGCGTGGCATGGGAATCATCACAGTGCTTGGGCGGTTTAAAGGAAGTATAAACCTAAGAGAGGACAAGTTAGGTGAGGAACGAAATCCCTAGGTCGGACTCCCACATACTTAGTCCACCGAAGCTGTTGGCTTGTTGAAGCCCATTAGGAAGCCTTTACGACCCAAAGATGCATCGTAGTGCTTTCGCATTTTTTTTATTGCCTCAATCTTTCCACACTTCGCAATTTGAGTGCGGGCGCAAAAATAGGGCGAACTGAGCAGGGAATTGCATGCAGTCGTTCGTGGCTACAGGTTCGAAGGCGCAGTGACGGACAACTCCATCTCCGTCGCAGCCAAGCCAGCAGATGCAGCGAAAAAAACACCTGTGCACAGGCTCACATTCCCCATGGTAATGCTCGTAGATCGATGTTAGCACAGAGCCATCAAAACCTTCACAAAGCCCGGGTCGGGTTCGCCGGATCGACACATTGAGCGTTGATGCAAAATACTCACTTTCACTCACACGAAACCCAAACTAGTTTGTGATTCTTAGAGTCGACCACCGTATATGCAGACATACGTGGCTTCGTTATTTTCGCTTGCGGTTAAAGCGATAGGGCAGGCTTGTGGACTGTCTTTCGGCTGGCTGCAAAGCGGATGACGCAGTGCAGGCGCATCGTCAACTTGATCGGACGAACATCTTCTTGTACGGAAGCGATGGCGTGTCGACAGAAACTGGCCAATGAGTACAACAAGATCTGGGATAATGTCTTGCTACACGACGGAAGTGTGAAAGAAATCAGGCCTATCGAAGAATGGTGTATGAGAGGGTGAAAATGCCGTACAGGGAAGTGGCAAGCTGCGGACCGCGAAACCCACCGAAGCTCTGTACAGTCCGGCGTGCTATCATAGACAAGGATGTAAGCGGGCCCAGTGCGCCAACATCCAGTGGAAAACCGACACGCTCGAAGCGGCGTAACGCGGGCTGTGCCAAATACGCCACAAGTAATCTAAATGAGGATCGTGAGACCTAGGAGCTGAGTCTCTTGCAAGTTCGAAATGCAGACGAGTGGAGATGAAGCGTGTGTTGCAGGAAAAATTGTTTTCAGGCGCTCATCAAACGAAACTTTACGGTTACAAGCGGTTACAAGAGCAAATTAGGCGAACACGCACGATTCCAACGAAAATTCCGACACTTCCGTCGCTGCTGGCGAGGCCAGCAAGTTACGCTGAAAACTTCGAATGCGCAGTCGTTCACCAGAATCGATGAAGAAACTGAAGTTGGAAATATGAAGGGCTGCCGCATGAACGAGATGTTAAACTAGCAGGGCAATGCGATATAAAGCTGGGGTACGCGGAACAGGAGAGGTTCATTTTCACATACACTGAAGTATAGGGGACAATGGGTCAGATTTGGGAGAGCAGAATTAGGGGAAGATCAGAACAAGGTAATTATTATATCTCAGGAGCATTAATGCAAATATTTGCAATGGACTCAGCGCGTGCGTTCGCATGCCTGGACAAGCAAAGAGGAGCGAGGTACACTAGATGGCAAAGCCCGGATCAGGTTGGCCGACCTGCCGCATTAAGCGTTTTCCTGAAAAGTACTCAATACCAATCTAGTTTTGACTCTTGTAGTCGGCAGCGACCCACAAGCGGGCATACACTATCGTCACTTGCGGTCATAGAGATAGAGCAGGTGCTGACAAAAGAGCTGATAGAGAGAGAGAGTGAAAAAAAGCGAAGTTGAACCCGACTTGAAGTGACTGGACCCGACTCAGCTCATATTGAGCCGTTGAAAAGTGCGCATCACTACCCGAAAAAACGGGCCAAAAGGACATATGTACTACACGTGCTGTAGCGAGCCTACTATCGAAAAATAGGCAGAAAATTCGATACAGACGGAAATTACGGCGTCTTGCTTCCTGCAGGTGAGGCTGGTAACTTACACTAAAAACTACGAGTGCACAGTTGTTCACCAGAATCGATTAAGAAGCTGAAGTCGGAAATATGCCCGACTTCCGCGTGAATGAGACGTTTGGATGGCAGCGCTGCGTGCCATAAAGGAGGAGAACGCGGTACAGGAGAGGTTGTGCTTCACCGGGATATGACGTGCAAAGGCGAAAGGTTTTAACATTAAGGACGAACAGGA
Organism: Aphelenchus avenae; assembly: GCA_020875895.1. NCBI lineage: Eukaryota > Metazoa > Nematoda > Chromadorea > Rhabditida > Aphelenchidae > Aphelenchus > Aphelenchus avenae. The sequence continues at coordinate 55,396 of JNEY01000364.1, forward strand.
TTGCGGGAGGGTCAGAACAAAGTTGCACTGGACGCATTAGTGCAAACACTTCAAGGATGGCAAGGGCCTGCCGAGTTTGCGAACGTCAAGACCCTTTGCAAATAGGCGTTATCCGGGACAGTCCCGAGAACACGGGGCAATGGCGAATGTTCGTTGAAGCAAGCAGGGGTCTCAACTCGAAAACCCGGAACCAGGGCCCAGCAGTTCAAATCCAGGGGGTAAACCAGGGGGCATCCGCTTAACTGTACCACAGGTAGTTTAAGCTTTATGTGGGGTTCACAACAATGCCTTTTAACAACCAAGCGCTATATTTAGCGACCGCTCGTGAATTTTTCAACAAATCGCAGTCTGCTCAGAAAATCGTGTGCATAAATGGCTGGAACAGTCCTGCAAAAGTGAAATTCAGAACTACTTGAACTAAAAGTTGCCCGCCGCAGGCGCCGCCAGAGCGATTCCTAGGCTTATCTGGCAAAATAAGACTGAAAATTTGACGTTTTATGGGCTTCAGAAGGTGATTTTACACGTGAATGGTACGCCGCCGACGCCACCTGCGCCAAGCGTTGGCTCAACTGGACAATAGGCCCCAACAGTTGGCCGTTTACTAGGTCTAAATAGTGACTTTCAGAATGCTTTGATATGATGTAGTCCGCCGCAGGCGCCGCCGGAGTGATTTTGGGCCTTATTTGTCAAAATTGAAGTCAAAATTTGACTTTCCAAAATTGCATTGAAGAAAACAGAGTTTTACCCCCTGGTTTTGCCCATGAAAACCAGGGGCAAAAAGCCAAAACCAGGGGGTACCCCCTGGAACCAGGGGGGTTTGAGATCCTTGGAAGTAAGTGCACTGTTTGCACTCACGATGTCGAACGAGAGGGGAGAGGAAGTACGAATCACGGAATTCGCGTCTTATGGGATAAAGTACTAGGCACGAAACAACATTATTTGGTGGAATTCTGCGGGGAAAAATGTGAATCAAGTCGAACTCGGCAGACATCGCTTGCGCCAAGTAATGAGGGCAAATCGGCGGCGACGTGGCTTGTGCCGTTTAACGCCTTTTAAAAAAGTGGCCTTTAACACCGTCGCTACGCGTCGCGCCCTTCACCTTCGACGATGGTATCTCTGGGTCAGCGCGACGCCGAAAAAGGCTCGCGCTGGCTGACCGCGTGATCGCAGTCACTACGCAAAAATGGACGCAAAAAAACAAACGAAGCACACTGTGATTAGCATCGCAAGGTGACTGACCCTAGAGGCCGTTATTTCGCACTCAACATATTTTTTTCTTCACTTGTCGCTTTAGAAAAGCGTCGTCCAGAAAGGGATTGAAGAAAGAGACATTTACGAATGGTAAGGGAAGAAGCGTAAAGGAATGAGGAAAAATTCAGCAGAGAAACGAAAGACGCGGGAATGCTAAAAATTGGCAATTTTTCGGTCAAGAACGGGAAAACGACCCTTACGGATCACACGACCAATGCAAAAATTAACAAAATTTGTCAATTTTAACGCGCCTGGAGGATATGGGGCAATTTATTACGGAGCAACACCACTCTAAAGTGACCGCTACGAAATCTCGCGCTCAACGTCCATTTTTTCAAGTGCCCTTTCTCAATATTACTCGTGCATAACGAAGGAGTCGACCTCTCGCCTAATGGATCGCACCGCTTCGCAGCGGGCTTGGCAACCGACGAATAGGTGCCGGAATTGCTCCGCAAGGTCTCAATGAGAACGCTACCGCTGATTCAGCTGTCCGCGGATGGACAGTACTCTCTGCTCCCGTCGTTTTGACCCTAATTTTCGCTTGCTTTGTGTTTCCCCGTTTCCACTCTTTTGATTATTTGCCAGTGATATGCCTCACGCTGTTTACTTCCCGTCCCTTGGCTTTTTCTTCACCGCCTCTTGCAATTACTTTGTTTATCGGAAGACTGATGAATCAAATACGGCAGGAAAAAGTACGCGGAAAGACCGTCACGCACCGAAAGACGACCTCTTTGGTTCGGCTACAATTTGTCAGACGACTTCTGAACCGCCGCTCTCCGGATCGTGTAGCGGAATGCGCTAGCAACAACCGTCGGCAGGGGATGCTCAAGCTAAGCTCACAGAGCTTAGCACATATCACTGGCTCATAGGAAGCAGGCCTTTTAATTCTTCCGATACTCCTTCTTTGGGGGTTTTATTCATGCATTCTAAAAGTAAACCGCAAGAATGCCGATCTTCGCGTTTAGGCAGCGTTGTTTTCTTAGCTTTTCGCCTTCTTCCGGCCGCCGACGCCGCAGGTGACCGCCGCAGATGCAATGAGGGTCGGCGCGTCTGTTATAGCGGAGCGCAGTGACTTTGCAACCACCGCGCACGCTCCAAGTGGGTGTCCGTCTCATCGCCGCCCGATGGTCCCTGACCGAAGGCGCATTCCGCTTCGCGCATCTCGGGTCCGGGAAAGCTTCCAATGGGTCCATCCCCCCAGTTACCCTTACTCATGCGGAGTGTAACGCCTGCAGTTTTCGCTGAGTATCGCGCGAAAAACGTGTCTTCCCGACGCCGCACAGTCGTTATTAATGGCAGCGAAAGTCATTGATGCCCATTGAATTCTGGCCGTTCAGACCATCGAAAGTGGGCACCCATGTGGGCAAAAATCGTAAATCGTAGAATCATGAAGTCATGGGATCACGTTATAGCATCGCTGCCCGAAGAGCACCGAACAACTTATTCGCTAACTCGAGTAGGTAGCGGTGTATGTCTGAACTGCTAAAATGCTCTAATAAATCTACACACCGTCTGGGCTATAAAGGTAAATGCTAATGCAGTGAACTAAAAATGCAAACTCAGTAAAAGAGTAATTTTTTTCGCGTAGCTCCCAGTGCAGCAAACCACGTTCGCCGGATGCCGCCACTGCAGTCGGAGCTTGCGTGCTCGGCACAGCGAGGATGCAGTCAAAGATTTCGAGGAAGTCGTGGCCTGCATGAAATTTCGGAAATGGAATGCTTCCAAAAAAGTTGTGTTCTATTCGAAGCGAAGCCAACAGCATTATTAGGGAAAATAAGCTAATCTTCCTTGTGCAAATTGACAACTTACAGACAGTACTTATTTGTGACTTGTTTGTAAACCCTAGAGTAGGCAAAGAAATGGTCACAACGGCCAATATGGTTAAATCTGTTTTGGTTTTTTTGGCTACCTATACTATGCGACGCTAATTTGATAGTAATCGGACTTAAAAAAGATTATATCCGGCCTCGGCTGTGCATCTACCTGCTTAGGTTCAAACGGCTAAAAATCACCGTGCTGCAGACGCCACCGTCTACTTTGCAGCGAACGCATATGATTGCTTGAGGTCTGTTAGCGGTGTTCGTTAAACGCCAGTTCAGTTCACTTCATCGCGAAAAATCCCAGTTCATGGAGAACACTGAGCTGACACGGGTGGTAAGAAAGCCTTCCCTTCAGTACGACTTTGAAGAGTGCATTTCAATGATAATGATGGCGGCGGTCTGAACTCAACACCGACACTTTCCACTTGATGGGGCCTTGAAACCACAATGCAAATTCGACCTATCGCTCATTCGGCCTCTCTTGGCTCTCGTTTTCTTTGCTGAATAGGAGAAATAAGTATGCTGACTTTAGGGTCATTCTTCGGAAGAACACTTTACTATTCTCCCATGATCGATGGCTTCCCCTGCGGCTGGCTAACATTGCTATTTCTTGCCGAAATTAGCACGTACTTCGCACAGACAATTTCCCTGGAAAACTTGTAAAGAAAAATTTGACGCTACCGCTAGCTTGGCGAATATCAAAATACCAATCAAATTCGGCACTTGGCCTGAATAGCCTCCCCCGATAATACGAGTTTCTGTGTGTTGGTGTTTGTCTGTTTACTCGGCTATCTTTGCGATGTTCACGCACACGTTTCTTAGCGGACTCCTTTGACGGTCCACTCGCCCGCCGATTTCCGCTTGCCTCAGCAGGAGCGCCTCTTCCGCGGCGCGGCGCGTCGGCTGCTGTCCATTCCACGCGCTGCAGCCGTTGCGTCGACGGCTTTCGCCATCCCCGCCATTGCACGGCGGCCGTGCAAGGAGCTCTCCTGCTCGCGACGCACTTAATACGTGTGCGTCCGTCCGCTTTCGCAATGCGTAGCCACAGCGGTGGCGATTAACTACCGCAGCCGCCGTTCGTCGGTCGCTGCTTGCGACTAACTTTGCACTTGTTTTGCAGCGGCCCAGTCGCCTTCGTCGGTTGCAGAGTCCCTTTTCGTTCCTTTCACGTTCCTCAGAGCTCATTGAATAATGAGCAAAAATGCGCTAACGAACACTTTCTTTATTAGCTTATTCTTGCCGGAAGAAATGAGACATTTTTCTAGCATTTTAGACTTTTGACGTGTTTTTACGAACGATTGCAACTGAAACAACAACCCGCTTTGTCCCCAGAATTTTCGTGCGCTTCGTATGGACGAGAAAAACAGGTTGAATATCACGTTATGGTTGCCCTAGAGAATGCCTTATTTTCACTAATACGAGCAACTATGACTGCGACATTAAAAACAAAAATTTCGGGAGTAAGTCACCAGGCGGGAACCTTGTTATTTGGCATGTCTTTCGCACAGACGCAAAAATTTATTTCTGCTCGCTTCAACTCAATTTAAGACGTGTAATGGGTAGCTGAACGAACGCTTAGTTCTTAAGGCGGTTAGAATTAGCACCATAAAAATCTCAGCGCTGAATGCTCATGTTGCTTGTTTCGTGTGAACCATTGTCCTCGTCTCCGTGGTCTCCATTCCATTCCGCGCTTAACCAATTGTCCTTTGACGGCCAGATTATCCCAAACCGTTTAGAGTCACAATGTCGAACGTCGCAATCGTCGAAGCGCAGGCGGACTTCGCGGTGAAGCTGCTTCAGCAGAGCTCGCAGGCGAACCAGAACGCCTCCCTGATCATCTCGCCCACCTCCATCGCGGTCGCCCTGACCATGGTAAGCTCCTCGGATGCGCAGCACCTGAAGCTAACCGGACGGATTTAGGTCTACGCTGGCGCCAAGGAGGAGACGAAGACTCAACTCGCGAAGCTCATCGCAAAAGGTAAGCGGAGCTTTGTCGAATGCCGTGCAAATGAAGCTCAGCCAAAACTCGGCTAGGACGCCTGGATCTTGCGTTTTGCGACCTTGAGCCCGAGGTTGCGCTTTGCTTTTGGCTTAACGCGTTTGGACAAAGTAATGGTCAAGAGGCTACTTTATTGTAGCTTCTTGCGGTCAAGTTTGAGCTTGTAAGTAAGAAAAATTCTGGGCTTAAACAAAACCTCATTGTTCTCCTTATTTGGTTACCATGCAGCAAAGCTACTCTAGCGAGTTTGGTGAAATTTTAAGCTGCTTGAAGCCAAAACGATGTTCTTCAGTCTAAAGTTCATCATGCTAAGCGAAGAACCTGAGTTGCGGTGGTCTAGAGGTTGCTCTAGGGCAAAAAGCTGCGGTATCGCAGCCTAGCTGATGCGTGTTTGACACTCACTAATCTCCCGCATTTTCAGGCGCGTCGGACGAAGAGATCCACCAGCACTTCGGCGCCGTCGTGCAGCAGCTCTCCGCGGAGCACAAGGACTACACGCTGGAGGCCGTGAACCGCGTCTACGTGCAGGAGGGCTTCTCCATCCTCGACGCCTTCAAGGACGTCATCGGACGCCACTACTTGGGCCAATTCCAGCAGCTCGACTTCAAGGAGAATGTCAAGTCCGCTAAGGTAAATAATGCGGATGCGCGTTACTGACCCCATCCGTACCGTACTCCGTACGGTACGGCAGTATGGGCCGTAATATGGTACGGTACTGGTACGGGTCCTGCTAGTGCTCAACATCGAGAAAACTGGATCCGTACCGTATCCCGTACTGGCCGACCCACTCGTGCCGTACTCCGTACCTATAGTACGGTACGACCGTACCACCTGTACGGTTTCCGACCTTTACGACGCGATATGGATGAAACAACGATATTATTTTGTGTCATACTCCCCCGTCTCCTGCGTACCTACCCCGTGATCTGCAAATCGCACGGTACGGAGTACGCTACGGTGCTGCTCATCATCATCGTACGATCTGCCCCTAAACGGGCGGATCTGATGACGCTGTTTGCATATACCTACCCCCCGATTCCAGGAGATCAACGACTTTGTGGAGAAGAAGACGCACGAGAAGATCAAGGACCTCATCCCGGCAGACGCCCTCGACGAGATGACTCGTCTGGTCCTCGTGAACGCCATCTACTTCAAGGGCACCTGGGAGCAGAAGTTCAACGAGGAGCTCACCAAGAAGGAGCCGTTCTACATCGCCGAGGGCAACGAGAAGGAGGTGCGTAAGGCAGTCAAACTGGCATTAAAATTGACAGTTTTGGTACCTCCTTGATGACGTTTCTGGTATTTCACTGGAAGTCGATCATACCCGGACCCTTTCTGGAATTGGATCTTGGTATCTGAACCTGAACGGTAGTTTCTTTCACGGCATGCATGGTCCATACCTGGAGTAGTGATGCTGTAGACCTCCTCCTTCCCGTGCCGTGCCGTGGATCCCCTCCCGTGCCGCGGAGCCGTATTGTGAAACCCTTTCGTGCCGTGTCACGGCACGGTACCGTGAAACGGTGTCAAAATCAAATTCTTGAAACTTTTTTCGGTATTTGGCGGCCTAATTTTTAGGAAAAGTAGCACATCACTGGCTAAAATTTCCGAGTACAGCCTAAAGTGTCTCCAGTTTTAGACATACGTCAAAAAAGTCAACGAAACGATTTTGGCGAATAGTATCCAAAAAGCGCCAAAAATTCTACCATTTTGTAAAAAGAACAAACCAAAACACGTCACGGAAAAGGGGCTGTTTTCATGGCTATGCCGTGCAGCGGGCCTTGCCGTGGAGACCCCTCACGTTGGCCACGGCACAGGACAACATCTCTAACCTGGAGATCACCACCGGCAAATCGAGCTTTTCTTTCTACATTCCTGCGCCGATCTTTAGCATAGGCCAAAATCTAAATTCTTACCTGGAGGCATATCTGGAAGTTCTCGAAGTCCGCTGGAAGCCATGCTCTTACAAAGACGTTGTCATTAACGAGAGCATAAAGAATGCGTGAATTAACACTTGCCTTTCCAGGTGGACATGATGCACCTGCAGACGGACTTCATCTACTTCGAGGACGACGACGCGCAAGTCCTCGGACTGCCCTACGTCGGCGGCGAGCTCTTCATGTTCATCATCCTGCCGCGTGAACGCTTTGGCCTCCAGAAGCTGATCGGCTCGCTGAGCGGCAAGAAGCTCGTCGAGTACATCGGCAAGCGCGACAAGACCGAAGTCACCGTAAGTAAACAAACAACGTAGTCCAAGGTTAGCGTGGAACTTTAGGTCCAACTGCCTCGCTTCAAAGTGGAGACTTCGCTGAGCCTGAACAAGGCGCTCTCGGACCTTGGCTTAAGCAACGCCTTCCGCGACGACGCCAACTTCAGCGGCATCAGCGAGGAGGCTCCGCTCAAGATCACCGAAGTCTTCCACAGGGCGTTCGTGGAGGTAGGTCTCTGAGCAGTCACTAAAAACTGAAGCGCTTTTGAGGTGTGCCAAAAGTTTCGTGCTGCCTAAATGTTGTAGCAATACTGAAGAGGGGTTCTCTCAAAGCTAAGTTAAGTTAACACGATAGATGTTCCCTAGAACCGCAACATAGCCCTCGCGTCTTAAAAAAAAACTCCGAGCTTGGTCATATGTCCGTACCAAGCGGTACCGCATGCGGAAGCATGCATGCGTTCGCTCATGCGTACTAAGCGGTATCGCGTACTAGCGGTAATGGATGCAGGATAATTTCGCGTACTAGCGGTAATGGATGCAGGATAATTCGGCGTACTAGCGGTAATGGATGCAGGATAATTTCGCGTACTAGCGGTAATGGATGCAGGATAATTTCGCGTACTAGCGGTAATGGATGCAGGATAATTTCGCGTACTAGCGGTAATGGATGCAGGATAATTTCGCGTACTAGCGGTAATGGATGCAGGATAATTTCGCGTACTAGCGGTAATGGATGCAGGATAATTTCGCGTACTAGCGGTAATGGATGCAGGATAATTTCGCGTACTAGCGGTAATGGATGCAGGATAATTTCGCGTACTAGCGGTAATGGATGCAGGATAATTTCGCGTACTAGCGGTAATGGATGCAGGATAATTTCGCGTACTAGCGGTAATGGATGCAGGATAATTTCGCGTACTAGCGGTAATGGATGCAGGATAATTTCGCGTACTAGCGGTAATGGATGCAGGATAATTTCGCGTACTAGCGGTAATGGATGCAGGATAATTTCGCGTACTAGCGGTAATGGATGCAGGATAATTCGCATGCTAATTGGTTTCGTGCACGGAGAATCCGAAACAATGTCCGTTTTGCCATGCGGGTTTTAGGAAGCAGGATACTTGCATGCAATGCATAATAAGTGCTTCCGCGTGTAGAATCACGTATGTTCCCCTGCACAACGGCTGCATTCGACGACGGCATGCGTACAGTGATGCGTACAACGCATTTCCTCATGCAACAGCTTGCTTTTTTGCCTGTTCTGCTCGATGCGAGATGTATGCGTGGAAGGCTGTACCGCCGGCACACGTGTGTTGCTTAGCTTGGAAAGCGCTACTCAAACACGGTAAGGTCAAGCTCCATGGGTTTGAGACCAGCCTATGCTAGGTGTTCACAATTCCAGTAAACCCGCTCTAACGTCTCTGCGTGCGATTTTGCGCACGCGTTGGCGTTAGGCTAAGTAAAACAGTCGCAGGCAACGAACTTTATTTTGTCCTTTATACGCATGTGGTGTTGCGAGTGGATATGGATATCTATGTTGATATACATGACGAAAGTTATCGTCGATTAAATTTGGCAGCTGTCCCCTTCCTCCCCTCCCTCGCGCCCGATCCGAAAGACGATTCGATCTGACACTCCCGGTACCTGATCGGGAATCGGATCGTATTGGGAAATAGGGCCGGGTACCGACGTTTATCGATTACGGCGTCAGATTTTAGGCCCAGATACCCGCGTTAGTTTGAAGGTTGGAGGAAGCGGCACACTTAAAGAAAGGTCTCTAAGAAAGAGAGGGCTTGATTATACGGAATATCAAACTTTACGCCATGCTTTTAGACCAACGAGCAGGGAACGGTGGCAACTGCTGGTGGCCCTTCCGTGGTGGCTGGAAGCGACGGCGGCGCAAAGAAGTTTATCGCGGACAACCCGTTCATTTACGCGATCACGGTTGATAGTAATATTCTGTTCATTGGTCACATGACCAACATGTGAATAAATCGGAGATTTCATGTCCTAATCGGTGTCGTTGTACACTGTCGCGCCGCAAACCACATTAGGTTGAACGTTACATGGTGACCACCTTAATCGGGTGCACCCTACCCAAGTCCACAATTTTAAAAACCAGGCGCTCTAGACGAGTGCTTCCCGTGGGCATAGTAAGGCGAATATGCATCCAGAGATCCTATCAGTTTGCTAACTTGCGAGAAATTACGTAGAATGTGACCACCTAGCGGTGAACGTTTCAGTGAAAACTTTTCAAAGCATGGCAAACTTATCGTTGGTATCGCCCATGATGTACTGAAAGTATCGGTTTCCTTGGCAGAACATCAGTAACAAACAACCAAGTGACGTCCAGACATGATGTTCGTGTTCCTTACATGCCCTAGGAAAACTGCTAAAAACATCCTCCATGTCCGAATGCTAGCTCCCAACGACAGGGGCGAAGAGTAGGCCCTGACTTTCTTACTTCTAAAGACCTTGCCACATTTCGGAGATCGGATCAGCGATTCCGTTTTAGACGCTTTCGCCATTTATTGTCGCCGTCGTTCGTTCGTAATGACTGCGCAGTAATCTACAAGGTCACCGAAAACACCGGCCTACGTTGTCGCGGCGAGTTTCCCTGTAAATTGTAATCAGCACAAGCTCACGCTTGTGACGTCGTAACTTACCTCTAAGCGACGTGCTCGCCGCCCGCCCGTCCGATCCCGCCTCTTTTCCGGTTCCAATCGCTTCTCTCTGTGGATGAGACAGACGTGCATAATGCAGTTGCAGCAACCGGCGGCGTGTGCCTCGAGCTGTCCTGAAAGCACTGAGCGTTTGGGTTACCAAGTACTGAACTTACCGTGCATCGTAATTGTGTAAGTGGCACTAGGCCACCATAACGTTTATACCACGCGACGTCGTGGGTTCCGGTGGTCAACCGCGTGCAACGGGGTTTTAAGTCGAGGACCGGCCCGTCCCGCTAAGGCCCGCTAAAAATCCCGTACCTGCAAGGGTCCAAAAATGTCTTCCCGCTTGCTACTTTTGTACAGGTAGAATTTTTGCCCTTAAAATTTTTGGGGAAATTTCTCAGTTTTCGAATCCCTAGCCGGGACGGGCGAACCCTTGGCCCGGCCAGGGTCCGGCTAGGCCAGAAAAAATTAGGACCCGTATCCGGAGCGTCTCGGTAGGCCTAGGGCCCGGTTACACATTGTTGTCAGTGATTAGCCCGCTGAGTGGCCATTACTTCGTGAAGGAAACGGGGTCCAATCTTCAGCGTTTTAGGACTAAAACCGTCGAGGACAACGCAGTTCAGCGAATGATTGGAAACAAACCCACAGCAAAAAGTAGCCACGAATGGCATTTATCTCTCCGTTCTACGTAAAGGACGTGTCGTCTTGATTTCTTTCAACGTTTATACGTCGCATCGCTTTTAGTCATAATTCTAAGTCCCAACAGCGCGCTTGATGCGCGATATACGGCTGAGCTAATCTACTGGCATTATTAAATGTTGCAGGATAAATAGTTACGCGTCCGTGTTATGGGCTTCCACATGTTTGCCCTAGATGTACGCTCGTTCAGTCCAGTTCGAGCACTCTGGTGAAAGTGATTATTGTTCGTTTCTGTTACTTCACAAACTGAGCAGCGATTAGCCATCTCTATACCCCTCGATGTGATAGATTCACGATGAAGATAGCGCTTTCTTAGTTCCAACGATAATGACAGTTTGCTGAGCGCGCATAATCGGATTAGAAATTCTGTAGTGTAACTTCTCACGTTACTTAGAGGTAAGTACTAGCTAGCTGCGACTAACTACGTCACTTATCTTTGGCTAACTAGCTCAGTTTAGGCACATGCGATGCAACGACAACACGACGTCTGCTACGACGTTTATTATGCGAAAGGCTCAAAAGGTAAGTCAGTTAGCATTCACTTAATACTTAAGACAATCGGATGGTTTAGACGAAAGCGAGTGGTCGGGTCGAGGGATCCGAGGAAGACTGCTATCAAGGAGGGAAAACGAGGAGGACCAAGCGAAGATCGAAACAAAGATACCAAACCAGATTGAGGAAGGGACCTTGATGCGGACGGCGACGGAGGAGGAAGCGATGACGTCGACGTGGCTTCCGCCACATATCCGGGAAGAATCACCATTTCGGGATCTAACCACGGCAATGTCTGAAATGGATAACCTAACAGCTTTTCAGCAGCAGATCCTTCAGAAAACCTTGCCGACTCTAAACTTGGCAAGAAAATCGGCCAGTACTAAATTTGAGGTCGACTTGTCCCTGTCAGACGATGAAGTTAAAGATGCTCTTGAAACCTTCATTGCCACCATTGATGAAACTACGGCCGATCTAGTGAATCGAGTCAAGGAAGTAACTGCGCTCAGTGATCAAATGAAAACCATGGCAGAAGGTATTACTGACGTGGGGGAGAGGAAGAGAGCTGGACAGCTCTACATCCAAACAATGGAAGACCCAAATGGCTCAATTGCTTGTCTTACAGAAGCAGAAGCTGAACTTCAACGGCTTGAAAACGAAGATAAACTCCTGAGACGACAACTTACAGCTATAAATTCTCGCATCGAAGCACAAACCAATGCCGGTAACAGCGGCATGCCTCTGTCTTCGAAGTCGCTTGCCATTCTGCCTTCGCTACGAGAGTTAGTGCCGCGACCAATAAGCTCTCAACCACCTCCTTCATACGGAGCCGGTACTTCCTTACCGACACGCTCTCCGCCAGCGAGCCCTGATCCGCCGCCCGGCGGTTCTAGATCTTCGAACATGTCATACATGTACGCAGCTCTTCCTAAAGCAACCTTACCTACGTATAACGGCGACTTGACTTCTTTCGTACAGTTCTGGGACAGTTTTACGGCTCTCGTAGACAATGTACCTCACATACCTGAGGTATCAAAGCTGAACATACTCATGGGTTGCCTGACTGGACCAGCTAAGGATGCAGTTTCTGGCTTCAGCATTACGAGGGAAAATTACGAGATCGTAAAGGATATTCTTACTTCTCGTTTCGGCAACCGTAACACTTTACTTCGGCGTCTTTATGATGAGTTAGACGTCCTTCCTCGGGCAAAGGAAAACGTACGTTCTGCCAGATCGACCTTCAACGATATCGAACGCATCCTTCGCCTGTTGGAGAACCAAAAGGAGGATATTAACCATCGTTCCATGATTCTGCAGGTCGAACGAAAACTACCGGACTTGATTCTTAACGACATAGCTGACTTGAAACTGTACTATGATGACAAATGGACTATGCCAATTCTGCGTAAGGTCGTCTCCCAGAAACTAGCTCTTCGAGAAGAAATAGCGGATATTGGTAAAATGCGTAATACTTCTTCCCAATCCGGACAAAACAATGATAGCCATCGCGGCGGTGGTGGTCATCATGATAATCATCGTGGCGGTGGTCATCGTCAAAGCCACGGCAACCACGGTTATCGAGGTGGCTATCAACAGCGTGGCGATAATCGTGGTCATAACGATCGTGGCGGTAATGACATGCGTCCGTCAGCAGCATTTTTCGTCTCTAATCAGGGACAGAGTCAGAATCAGAGCGGTAAGCAGCCTACAAGACCGTGTGTGTTCTGTGGTTTGCAAAATCACTTCTCGGATAAATGCAGAAAATACGCTACAGTCGAGTCTCGCAAGGAAAAAGCCATGCAAGACAAGTTATGCTTTTCCTGCCTTCGCAGTGGCCATAGCGTTAAAGAATGTCAAAGCAAGAAGTCATGCTATATCTGTAAAAAACATGGCCACCATACCAGCCTCTGCATGAACGGTAAGTCATCAGACTCAGGGCATTCCGCTAATAACCATGGCTCTTACGCTAAAACCGGTAAAAAGTCGTACAGAAAACAGCAAAAATCCGAATCGGATGTTAAAATAGTGTCCGGCCTAACTACAAACTCCGACGCCACGAGCCAGCGTCAGACAGAGCAAGAAGTAGACATAGAACCGATACCACAGTGGCTATTCATGACGGTGAATAATCAGCCTACCGTTATTGCTAAACCCGAAGTGGTCCTGTTTACCTGCAAGACAAGTATTAGAGATCCGAGAACCAAAACAGCTAAAGATGCTGTAGTATTCGCTGATGAAGGTTCTACGACCACAGTTATTTCAGAACAGCTTGCTAAGTCTCTTGGCCTAAAAGCCACAAGGCAAACCACATGTTGCATCGGTACTTTGACTTCTGAACCAACCAAACCTGAGTTAAAAAATGTCTATGACGTTGACCTCAAGTGCATCGACGGCACTCACCTGCGGCTACCTTTAGTTGAGTATCCTTCCATACCTTTGAGAAGGGCTGCACTGGTGCAAAATGGACCAGAAATTCAAAGCGAACCAACGGCTACTGCAACTATTTCTATGACAAATGAACGAGCACAGATCATGATCGGAGCTGACTTGTTAATACACTTGAAGAAGTCTCTGGTCAGAGAATTCAAAGGTGCATGTGCGGTGTACAAGTCTCTTATTGGTTACGGCATCATGGGGCCGATACCTAATGCTAAATCGTCCAATGAAGTACAACTTCAACCGGAAAAGGTTACCGGTGGTCAGATAGTTGCAAGACGAAGCTGCATAGACCAGCAAGAATGGGAAGAAATGAAGCGTCTGCTTGAACATCTATGGCGGTGGGAGTATCTCGGTATCTCCCACAAGGAAGCATATGTGTCTGATGACGACCAAGCACTGCAGAAGTTTCTTGACAGCGTTAAATTCTTAGCGGATAAGAAGCGCTATCAAGTTAAATTTTCGTTTTATGATGATCAACCGAATGTTCCTTTTAATAGGGAACTGGCTAGAAAAACGCTGCCTTATACTTGGAATCTGCTGTCCAAGAATCCCAAACTACTAAGAGAGTTTCACCAAGGCATTCTCAATGACATCGATGAAAAAGTGCTTGAAATAGCGCCTCCTTTGAGCTCTTACAAGAAGATGCCGCTTGCTAGCTACTTACCTCTGCTTGCTGTCGAACGCGATGGCAAGCCGCCACGAGCGGTTTACAATGCTTCTGCAGTCGGCAAGAAAGGAGAAGTTTCTATTAATTCTCTGATGCACAGAGGTTACGTCTTGATCCCAGCTATCGCAGGCATGCAAATGCTGTTTCGTACGAAGAAATACGCATGTCTTTGCGACGTGAAAGCAGCTTATAAGCAGATTGAGCTTGATCCGGAACATATCGACTGTACCAGAAGTTTTTGGGTACGAGATCTCGACAAGGGTTTAGCCGAAGACAATGTAATCGAACTTCGTTTTCGACGCTTAGTTTTCGGTTTTAAGTGCGCTCCGTTCCTCTTCTCGGCTTGTGTTCAGCACCACCTTTCTCAAGAAGGCACTGCTTTCGCTGACGAGATTAAGAGAGGTCTGTATTCTGACAACCTTCTTCTCCTTAGTGATAGCCGTGATGAGCTTTTGCATAAAGCTTTGGAAGCTAGACGCATTTTTGACAAGTGCTCTATGCTTCTTCGCGATTTTATCAGTAACGATGCTGAATTAAACTCGATGATCTCCAATGCACTCGGAGCACCGCTGCCTAAGGCTATGACCTCGTTTCTCGGAATTCTTTGGTCAACTGAGACTGACACCATGGTCATAAACAATCGCGTTTCCGATTCGGACCTGGAAACCGCCAACGTTACGAAGCGTGATGTTATCAAGAAAGTAGCGTCCTTCCATGACCCGCTGGGGGCGTTTAGCCCCGCGATGCTACGCCCTAAGGCGTTTTACCAGTATCTTTTCCTCCATCATTACACATGGCGCGGAAACCTATCCTTTGATGATCTGATGAAGTGGCGAGAAGTTTTATCAGATTTGCGCATCTCTGAGCCGATCCACATTCCGCGACTTACTCCCGTGAAGGCCGACGGGCATTATAGCCTTCACGCACTCGTGGATGCCAGCAAAGTCGGCGCTTGCGCCGCCATTTATATGGTTGACCATGCAACGATGCAGACTTTTCTTCTGTACTCGCGGCCGAAGCTTAACCACATTAAGCCCATGGACATCGCTCGCTTTGAATTAGTAGCAGCCCTTCTTGGTAAACGCGCTTTGTTGTTCGTTCTAGAGTGCTTACCTCTACCAAAAGATACTGAGTGTTTCCTCTGGACTGATTCACAGGTTTGTCTCTACTGGTTGCGCTCTCTCTCTATGAACTTACCGATATTCGTTAAGCGGCGTGTATCAGAAATTAAGCAGTTCGAAAATCTGCTTGTCGGACAAATTCCTGGCGAGCTCAATAGCGCAGACATTGGTTCTAGAGGTGTGCCTCTGCGCGATCTCGAATTCAAGCCGCCCAAGTGGCATTCTTGGTTTTGCGGTCCGCGTTTCCTTTCCGAACCCAATCGAGAAAATTGGCCAGATATCCCGCAGAAAATACCTCAGTTTGTGGAAGAACCAGTAGACGTTTCTCTAGTGAATACTGTGGTTAATGAGCCGCCGTCTCAGCTTATACCGGTGCAGAAGTACTCTACTATTGGCAGGGCAACTAGGGTCACAGCGTTTGTCCTAAAGATTCTTGTGTCTCTCTAGCGCAAATGCCCTCGAATCTTCTTCGGGTTTCTGGTAGCGCTTAACACATCAAACTCATTATTTCAAATGAAGTACTTAGCCTACGCTGAGCTCGATCTAGCCGAAAAGCTGTTGATTTACGACGACCAGCGCGCATTTCCGCCTTCCGCCGATCAGATAAAGCGATGTAGCCTGGTTAAAGCCGACGATGGCATCTGGCGTTGCGTCGACCGCTTACGTAACCTCGAGCCCGGTTTTATCTCTAACATACCCATCTTTCTAAACACCAAGTCTCCTCTGACAAAGCACATAATGCTTGAGTGTCATCGTCGCACGGGGCATGCTAAAGTCAGCGACACGCTCACAAGATTCTTCCAGCGTTTCTGGTCGCCAAAAGCACGTCAATGCTGCAAGGGAGTCATCAAGCGCTGCTTGGATTGTCATGTGAGCTCTCGCGTGCCTTACAAGCAGCCTGATTTCCCGCCTAACCCTAAAGATCGTGTGACCTTTGAGAGCTGCTGGTCCGTTACGGGAGTTGACGGCATAGGTCCTCTAACGGTGCGCTTAGACGATGATCCTTCTAAGACTAGACGCGTAACCATACTCCTATATACTTGCTTCCAATCACGCGCAGTATGGCTAGATCTCATAAACGAAGCCAGTACGATTGAAGTAATTAGATCTCTGCAACGTTTCATTGCACGCTGCGCATATCCACGTGTTCTATACAGCGATAATCATGCGTCCTTCGTGCTTGCGTCAAAACTAGTCACTGCCCCATCGGAATACGAAACCAGCGATCCTCTTCTCGCAGAATTCTTGACGGCCAACAAACTCACGTGGAAGTTTGTTCATCCTCTATCTCCCTTCGGAGCCGGTGTTTGGGAAAGGTTAGTGGCTCTGACTAAGCGTTGTCTTCGGTATGCTTTCGGACGTCGGACCGTTACCTTGGAAACTGCTAGAACTCTGATAGCGCTTGCAGAAGGCTCTCTTAATGTTCGTCCTATCACCTTCGTCAGCACTGAATGCGGTGACATACAAGTTCTGCGTCCTTGTGATCTCCTTGGCCGTTCTAATAGTGGTACGCTACCGTTTTACGAACCCTACGATTTTGACGACGAGACTTACCAGCTAGGCAAAGCGAGCACCCAGGACAAAGTGCTGAAGATGTGGCGCACTCTTGAAGCCCTCTTTATGAGATTTCGACGTAAATGGCATGAACTATATTTGCCAACTTTACGCGAACGTTTTCAGAAGGAACATAATCAGAAACATTACACACTTCGCGAACCTGTTGTTGGCAAAGTCGTGACTGTCGTGACACCTGACTGTCCGCCTCATGCTTGGCCCGTAGCTCGTATTACTGAAATACCTGCCTTGCATCCCAAACTGGCACGTGTCGCGGTAGTTAAAACTCCTAAAGGTCGAACTTTAACGCGTGGCGTTCATATGCTATGCCCGCTTGAACTGCATCTATTTGACGAGCCTAATGACAATACAAACATCGATAATCTAGATACCGCTTCTCAACAGCGTTCTTCGGAATCTCCTGCGAAAGAAATGGCACCTCTTAACGGACCACGTCAGCCGCGTTCCGAGAACAACAACGGCGTTTACTCCGGTCGTGTTTTCGGCGTCCATCGAGCTCAACATCACTCCGCTCCGCCTGCACGACCTCATGGTAACGCGTACTCGGGTCGTCTGGCTGGTCGTCTCCAGGTGCCGGAGCATCGAAACGGCTACGCTCCGTCGGCTAATCGTCATCGAGCTCCAGTGGTGTTCGAGGCTCGTCGCACTGTCACCCAGCATCGCGATGCGGCTCCTCTCGTCAATCGGCTTATCGTACTGCTCCTCCTGCTCGCCAACCGTCACCTCATCCTGGTCGTCAAGCTGTTCCTCCCCCGTCACGCCCTGCTTCGCACCTGGAGAACAAGTTGGACTACGAGGACCAAGAGCTTCACGATTCTACGGAAATGGACAACGGCAATAATGTCAGGCCACCACGTGAGCGTGCAGGTAAGCATCGTTACAGCATGCGTACCTCATTGCGCAAACCTGACCGGCTTATCAACATGCTAACACTGGTTACGGGATTATTCGGGCTTATCGCTGCATGTCATGGCAAGCCGTCCGGCGCACTCGTACAAAAAATATCTGCTTCTATCCGCCACGAAACGTTTCACTGCGCACGGCACCTAAGAAGTTGGTTACTCAGTTTGATTGCGAAAACGGCCACTTCATTCAACATACGGCACTTCCTTGCCTACCTGATGATGACACAGTCTATCTTTCGGGCCGCTATTGCACTGAAAAGGACTTGTTCGTCTTTTTCAGGCGCAATAGTAATGATTTCTGCTTTTCTACCAAGCTCTGCCCGCAAGTTAAGCAACTACCTTCTGCGAATTTCCAGCCGCATAATCACAAAGCTCTCTTGTGCGATGCTACTAGCTGCCGGTGCCCTGCTAATTGGGCTTCAGGGTGTTCACTACATTCTGACAGTGACCTCCTAGCTCCCAATGCTCTTGAAAACGGCCATACCATAATAACTGATGTTAATGCACAGCGAGAAAAGCTGCACAACCTTCGGCCCAAAGTCTGTAGACTACCTAATGAACCGGTTACTGCGAAGAATCGTCATTGCACAAAACCTGTTTCTCTTAAATTCCATCTTGTACAGCTGCCTAGCGGCTTCGAAGGATATGTCAATGAGCTTCACACGCGGCAAAGTGAGATAGTTTTCGAAGAGGAAACATGCGTAGGTCTTGCGAATGCGTCTGTTGTCCGCCGAGGAAAGCGATCGATCACTTCTTACTTTTGCCCTGACGCTCATAGCGATTCTTGCCTCCATGACTCTGTCAAGTTCTGTTGGCACCGCCTCGCGCAAGTAGCAACGCTAATCTTACCTGATGCTTCTGAGGTTCCTCTCCGCATGTGGGGTACCGTCTCGGCGACGGCTTATGTGCCCGATGACCGAAATCTAACGGCAAGTTCTTCATGTAACGGCTGCGAAATAACATGCGCTGAGAACGATTCGTTTGACATCCGCTGGTCCGCGAATGTTCATCACGTTGAATTTTGCACTTTCAGCGGCTGCGAATCACTCGAGACACCATCCAACATCACTGGCATTCGTCGGCATTTTTTTGGTTCTTCTCAAGCGCCCCGCTTTATCAAATGTCAGTGGTGGGGGGGATGGACTGTTGGTCAAAAACGGCGAAATACGTTGTCCTCTGCCTGACGTCAGTCAAAAAGTTGATTGCTACGTCTGCGCAGCGTACGCTAAGCACCCGGAATGTCGCCCGCTACTGACTATATTTCTAACGATCGTGGCTAACGCTCTACTACTATACGGCCTTGTCGCGCTAGCTCTGTTCGCGTTCGATAGATGGTGTCCTGCGCACATTCGGGACAAATGCTGCCCGCGAAAGAAACGAACATGTCGGTCTAACGCAAGCAGCAACGGAAGTAGCGACGAGATATTTCCGGGCGATAATGCGATTGCGTTACGTAACCTTCGGTACACTGAGTACCACCGAGTTCCTTCGGCTCCGTACTGCATCGACGACAACGGCATGACAGTGTATCAGCGGCGTCGTCCCATGGCCCAAGTGCAGTATGTTCCCTCGCTCGGTTCAATAGAGTTTCGCCGAAACAGCGACCTTCGTCGGAATAGCGACCTCGGACCTATTGTCGAGGAACCGGACACGCCTAGCGGCACAGTGCAGCGCGAACTCGTACACCTTAAGCGTAATCTGGCACAGGTGGCTGCTAACGGCCGTCGCCATTCCACCGGCATGCTCACTGGCCTACGTAACATGATCTTCTTCTCGGCTGTGTCAGTGATCGTTTGTTCAGCGCATGCGTGCTCTCTAACCACAACAATCACCGGTTCTACTGAAGAATGCTACAAAACGGCCAATACTTCAATGGAATGCATGTTTCAGCAATCCACTCTTATGTCATTTCCTACAAACGGCCAGACCAATTGTGTCATTTTTACGGATTATTCCGATCGTTCCTATGGCCGCATTGCAGCACGCGTTAACGGCGTAAACACCGTCTGTCAAGCGGCAATTGATCATTTTACGCGCGATTACGATCTGCGCCCGACGAGCAAGCGTCGCTGTATGTATATGGGATGTTGTCACGACGAGAATGCTTGCTCCTCGGTGAATACCTCGTCCGTCATCCCTGAACTCGGGGCTGCTAATGATCACGTAGGTCTTACGTACTGCCGAGATATGCCCGGTGGGTGGTTCAAAGGCTGCTTCTCCTTCCAGCCTCAATGCTTATTCTATCGCCTTGCAGCCTACCCGGTGGGCGATGCGATAGGAGAAGTTTTCTCTTGTCCGTCCTGGACAACTGAAATTGAGCTGAACCTTGAAATCACAAAAGGCACTGACGTCTTTCGTACTACCGAGGTCATTAGTCTAAACAGACCTGAGATTCTTACCCACGGCATACGGCTTCATTTAGCATCTATCAGTACGGCACCGGCGACTTACGTCAACGATCGATTTATTACGGACAAAAAGCGAACGGCTATAATTCCGACTCAAGCTGCCAATGTTGGCTATCCTAAGTGCAGTTCTTCTGGATTAGCGAAAGAGTTTAATTCGAGCTGCCATATTCACAAAGACATCTGCGAATGTGCTATTGCCAGCCAACGTCCTGCTTGTGAATGTACGGATTTCCGTCCCATGGAGTTACTGAAACAGAAGACTTCCTTGTTGCCTAAACGGTTAGGAAGCCTTCTGCTTAAGCAACGCAATGGCACGGTGTATACAACAACAACAGCGGCCGATATCCAGCTTCAGCTGACGCTAAGTGACTTCAAGTTGTCATTGGAAGTGGATAACAGCAAATGCACGGCTACTTCGGTTTCATTATCTGGCTGTGGATCATGCGACAGTGGCGCCGTCTATACTTATGTTTGCAACACGAATGTAGGTGAAGCACTGGCATATGTTTCATGCCCATCGGCCAACTTTACATTACACTGCGATCGTACTGAAACAGCAAAAATGACTTACCTAACACTTCCCAGTGGCAACTATTATGAAGAATGCACGGTTACTTGCCCTAACTCAAGCACAACAATGACTGTTTCAGGTCAACTACACCTCGCTTTAGCCAGTTTCGAAGCATCGGAGCACCTTATTGTGGAAAATATCACAGCTTCGGAGATTATCGTTAACTGGTTTGACTTCTTCAGCAGCAGTGTGTTTGCACCCGCATTCCGCTTATGCTCCGTCGGCATTATATGCCTCTGCATAGCACTCTGCATCGGCCCGATCATTGCACGATGCTATTGTCTTGCAGGCATAATGATAATGTTCTTCATTCTAGCGTCACCAGCACTCTCAGAGGTTTCGGTTCATCCAAACGGAGTGGCTCGCGAAGAGGTCATCGAAGGCAATGGACAAGCGGTAGTCGTCTACGGCAACATCAGAGTCGAGCCGAATGAAGACGTGCGCGAACTCGCCGATGAACTGGACGAAGGTGGCGACCTCGAAGAACATGAGCAACCCGAGCAGGAATTGCGTCAGCAAGAGCCACCGTCGCCGAAAAATGAGGTTTCCAACTCTTTCGGTTCCCGTTCTCGTAATAACTCCGTAGTCTCTCACCAGTCCCCAAGTTATGTTCCTCGTCCTTTTGTCTCTCGTAATCCTCCTCCTCATTTCCGTCCTCATCCTCCTACCTTTCAGCGTCAATTCCAGGGACCACCAGCACGTCAAGGCTACGAACGTTACCGTCGCTTTCATCATGCGGACAAGATGGACGGTACGGACTACTATCGGCTTGACCTGTTCTTGCATGAGCGATACGAGCTGAAGGATATATGCCAGCTCGGATCGTTCATGCAAGGCAAGGACGGTCGAAACGGACCCGAAATGTTTCAAGAGGACTTTCACCAGCGGCTTCTTTATAACGGCATTACCAAGAGCAACTACGTAGGCGGTTTCTTCAGCACGAAGCCGCCGAAATCAAACATGTCCCCTTACGATCAGTTCACGCCAATGAAGTACGCAATCGGCCGAGCATTTAATATCTGGGTGGAGCCTTCGCTCCCTTTCATCGAGTTTCAAGACGGCAACCTCTGGCCGGTCGAATGTTTCTTTATTCTTAAGTCACAGTGGCCAGAACATAGCTTCCGCGAGTGAGGAGGATATGTGGCGGAAGCCACGTCGACGTCATCGCTTCCTCCTCCGTCGCCGTCCGCATCAAGGTCCCTTCCTCAATCTGGTTTGGTATCTTTGTTTCGATCTTCGCTTGGTCCTCCTCGTTTTCCCTCCTTGATAGCAGTCTTCCTCGGATCCCTCGACCCGACCACTCGCTTTCGTCTAAACCATCCGATTGTCTTAAGTATTAAGTGAATGCTAACTGACTTACCTTTTGAGCCTTTCGCATAATAAACGTCGTAGCAGACGTCGTGTTGTCGTTGCATCGCATGTGCCTAAACTGAGCTAGTTAGCCAAAGATAAGTGACGTAGTTAGTCGCAGCTAGCTAGTACTTACCTCTAAGTAACGTGAGAAGTTACACTACAATTCACCACACTCGAACAATTGGTAGAAAGCGACCTTAGATTATGGATTTGCTAAGTACGCGCTTCCGCTGGACTAGTTCTGTAGTGCCCACAGCGCTCTCGATTGCGTTCCCATAGCGCTCTCGCATGCTTTGAAAGCGAAGAAAGGCCCAAATCTTGTATTTCAATAGCCAGTCTATTTGTTTTCGCAAGTCAATTGTATCGAAAGGCAGCGACGCTGATACGTAGTTATTTTTTAGCCTCTCGGTTTGTCTCTTTGGCCTTGTTTTACGTGTTTGCGCTGCACTTCTGGATCCTTCGTAAGTTCGCTTCTAAGTCCTATTAGGTAGACACGTATCCAAAGGCGCTCAAGCATTTCATACCAGGATGCGGCATCCCGAAAGTTCTTCGTGTTCCCGCCTCAGTTAATCAGTGCCCTGTTCAATCCGGCTCGCGAAAAGTCTTGCAGCGTTCCATCTAACTACACTCCTTAAGCTGCCGAAACATAAGCGCTTTCACGCTAGTCTCGCCCAACCAACTACACGCTTTCAGTGAAACGGCACGGTCTCTTGGTTTTTTGGGGTATAAGTGCCCGCAAGCCCACAACGG
>JNEY01000364.1:147781-158642 GCA_020875895.1 Aphelenchus avenae
GCTTGTCTTTTCCCTGTGCGATATTTCTCTCCCATGCCCATGCTTCGATACGTCGGATTTCTTCGCCGTGTGGCAGGAGGTCTCCGAGCCAACATCAATCTGCTAGCATTACCGTTGGAAACGTGAACTGTGTACGGCTGCTGGGTCCGTGACGCCATCTGGATCACTCTGTCCGCTTGGCTGCGATGGAGAAGTAGGCGTCTGTCACTGTCCCTTGCGTCCCTGCAGCCACAAACGGGTATGGGCAGGGCCCTTCTCGGTTCGCACCCTATTTTCCCGCCCGCCGTCGCTTTGCGAAGTGTAGAAAGACTGAGGCAATAACGGCAATGCGAAAGCACTACGCGGCTCGCAGCATTGAGCGCATAAACTATAGAGCATTGTCAGTAAAGGCTTCCTTGATGGGCGTCACCAAGTTAACAGCTGCTTCGGGAGCTCTGCGGCTTGAGTATTGGGGAGCTCGACCATATCCATGGATGGCCTTTGTCAATTAACCTAGCATCTCTTAGACTTACCGTCGCCGATTATGTACTTCTTTTAAACCGCTCAATCGCTATGATGATCCCAAAGCCACGCCGGAAGTTGTTGCAATTAATTTATGTTTGTATCTCTGCAGCCTTCTGACAACAATACTGACCTGAAGGTAAGCATTGTCACTAGCGATACTGGTCGGACTCCCCAATGCTTGGCTTGTGGAAGATGTTAGCTTGATCGAGCCCCTCAGTTGTCTAGTCGCCTAACAGCTGCAACCTCAATTGATACCAACTCTGAACTCTTCCGTCTTGCAGGTATCCCTTGTTAGGCTCCTTACAGTCACGACTCCGCTTTGAGGCACAGCTAGGGTCGATTTACTGATCTCCTTACGTACCGCATTAACTAGACCCAATTCTTCTTTCCGTAACTTGTTGCGATGAACTTCGACATGGCGCCGTATAAGGCATGCAAGCATTCCACCAGTCTGCTTCCTTTCCTAGACCTCCTTCTTCTGTCTTCGATGACCGCAAGTAAGGCCAGTAAATGTCAGCATGTGCAGTCGTTGGCGATTCCAAGAGGATTGGGTTTCGCGTGCGTACTTTTGTGATAAACACTCGGTGCGGCAGATCGGCCACCCCCCTCCGGGCTTTGCATACTGGTGTACCGCTGTCTTCTTTGCTTGTCAAGTTGTGCGTACGCACGCGCTGGATCCGTTTGCATAACGCTGGCCTTGCTGCAAGAAAGTTAACTGTAGTTCTCTGTCCGCTAGAATGCGATCAAGAAGGAGTCGCCCGCCGTTGCCCCCCTCCCCGCCCGCAGTCACGAACGAGCCCGATGACGTCTCGCTTGGCATTCCTCTGATCCCATCCGCCGTCTCGTTGCGATCATGTGGGAAGACTTAAATCCTAAACGCAAAAGGTTCTTTCCGTCTCAAAACTGGTGCCGTTTCGTCTCAAATTTTTGCACCTAGGCAAATGTTGTCTCAAAAATGGGTCATAGTCAAAACTTGTCTCAAAATTAGGTTCCTCTCAAAAATGGGTTACTTTCGTCTTTAATTTTTGGCACCATGCAAATAACCTCTCAAAAGTTGGCTCCTCGCAAAAATGCGTAATTTACCCCGCAAGCGCAATTTCGTACCAAATTCCGATATGTTCGGTCTCAGTTTTTGGAACGCATCAGATAACGTCTCAGATTCCGACGCAAATCTCAAAATTTGCGTATAATGCAGTGCTGATTTTAACGGTACAACGGGAAACATTGCGCAACGGGAAGCTAGACATGGTCAATAAAAAAATAAAAAGTAACAGGTACAATGCTAGTCGGCAACAGCATGGCGATTATGAAGTTCGGCCAAACGAGGGCGACCAGCTTTCTGGGAAGGACGGCCGGTCTTGCGCTTTTGCACGAGTCGCTCGGCGACAGCATCGATACGATACGTTTCGATGTAAACGAAATCATGGATTCGTTGGACTCGAACCACACCTCGCGCAGGTAGTCCGCGAAGTCGTTTGTTTCTTCAAGCTTACTGTCGAAGAGCAAGCTCAAAGATAAACGAGAAACGTTAAGGCATCCTAAATAGAATTGCAATTCTTTCAGGATTTTTTTGAAATTTGAGACGTGCATCCTTTGTTTTGAGAGGAACCCTGGACGTTTGTCTCAGATCTGTGAGGGACTAAGTTTGGTACGTACTTTTGCTGCAAAAGCGAACCAGTTTTGTTATAAATAGGATCCATGTTTGAGATGGACAATTATTAGAGACGAATATGAACCTTTTTTTGGGACAAATTTGAACCGAATTTGTGGGGGGCCCCAGTTTGAGACAAAAAGAACCTAGCAAAGCACACCCTTTTCGAACTCGTCGTCACTTCTGGCGAACTGAACAAGGTGCAGATCTGCGCGGAGGCGAGCTCTGAGGTATTTCTTGAACCCGTTCAGTCTCTTGTCAACCTTAAAACATGATTCGCTTACAAAGCCGAACTGCTCGTGACAATGCAAGCTACCTGGCGAATGACGTGTGCCCAGCACATGGCTCGTCGATCGGCAGGGAACACTTCACGGCAAGCTGCGGTGATATCCTTTTCTGCTTAAATCGGTAAAGCGCAGGGCTTAAGTCCAAAACGGATACGTACCGTCCGCAAGAACGATGAACATAACCCTTGCTGTGAAGCATTCGAAGATTCTCGTTATTGAACCAAGCGTTCTCCGTATGGGAGACGGCTAGCAGCGTTGGACGGAACCGACGGTTGCTGTCAGAGAATCCAGCAACCTGCGCTGGAAAGCCGTACCAATTCAGCTTACATGTCGAGTCCAGCTAAAATACACAAAAGTGAAAAATAAAAAAAAAATTCCCCTCCCCGTAATGTGGTGACCCCAGGGCAGCATCACCACATGAGGACGTAAAGACCTTCTCATTTGGCTCATCGCTATGTTGACCAACGCTCTCGACTGGGCGCTGACCGACTGGTCTAAGCCGCAGTAATTCACCACTAGCACCTTTTGGCAGTGGTAGCTCGTTCGCCTAAAGCGTGAAAGCGAATGCACGGTTTCTAACACCGAGCTTCTGCTTACTTTCCGTACTGGCATCGGTAGTAGTCCGTCTCTACCGATTTGGTCTCGTGATGCTCCAGCACGCGCCATTTCGCGTTCTCCATCGGACCACCGTTCGGCGAATTCCTCCTTGTTGGCGAATCAATGAAGGCGTATTCATCCGAATCCTTGAAAACTGGTGAAAACATTCTTTTCATTTCGGTCATTTCGGGAACGTAGCGTCGTTACGAGACCCACAGCTTCACGAACTTCACGTCTTTCAAGCGGTAAACAAATACGCTAGAAACAATTTTTTCCTGTCTCCTGTGATAACGAAAAAATAGTTGAAATTTGAGATAGATATTTGAAACGACATTAGACAGATAAAATGCTTATTTTTGGTACAGTATTTGAGACGCGACGCTACTTGGTATGGCGGCTTTGATGGAGAAGTATTTTTATTTTTGAGAGGAACCGCAAACTGCCACGTGGAAAATCTATATTTTATGCGGGAAAAATTTTGGTAGAAAAAAGTGATTTCAGCTACGGGCATAAACTTGAGACGTTTTGGCACCGTATTTTGATAGACCCTAATTTTTGGTAGGGTTTTTGTGAGGAGCCGCTATTCGAGCGAAAATTAATCTTCATCTGACTATATCTCAAAATTAGAGACAAAAAGAATCCACTTTTGACTATGTCCAAAAATTAGAGACAAAACGACCCCATGGTTGAGACAAAAGAAACCCTCATGCAATCCTAAAGCCGTTCAAGCTACTACATCGCCACAGGGCGCGTAGACAACACTGAGATGGTTGCAAAGACTTACTGGCGGGCTTGCCCAAGTCAACAGATGCCGCGGATTGAGTGTGCGGAAGTCCGATCACCTCCTGGGGTTTCGTTTGCCCTAAAATCGCTTTTGTCTCATAGGTTGAGTGCGACAACTACAATGGCCGACATCGACGACCCACGACCCATCCCAGCAGCACTGTGGAGTATTACGACTACAGGTTTTTTTTGTTCTTATATGTCACCTACTAACGATGTGTCTTATTTTCACATTTCTATCTGTGCATCCCGCTGCCGACAATTCCTACTTGAAAGTAAGTGTTATCACAAACGTCATTGGTCGGACTTCCCGCTTTCTTCGTGATGGATGTTGACTTGGCAAGCCCCAGAGATGTCTAATGGCCCATGTTCTGCGATAACGTACGCATTCAATATATAATATAATACAAATATTGTCGTCTGCGCGAACAAGGCTGCGAATACTGAATTCTTCACAAATTTTCGGTACTTCGGCCCAATACTTTTTAATCGAAATATTGAACACGCCCGTCTACATTCTAGTCTACAAATAGCGTAAAACCGGTTCCGATGGCACTGGCGTCCACTGATTTGAGTCGGTAACGACTGCGACGCGTCGCTTCCTTGCCCGGTACTGCCTCCTTCACCTTCAAATCCTTTGCTCTTTCCTCTCTTTTGCAGTGCTGACGTCAGACTATTTCCCGAGATATTTCCGCTAGTGTTAACGAGGGTATGTTAGTGAGTCATTTGGCGGTAGCGGTTGTCGACACGCCAGCGCGGCCCCGGTTGTCAAACATTGTGTTTGGTCGAAGCGCTGACACAGCCTTTTTATCACATCCGCCTCTCCCATGTGTGCAAGAATGGCTTGAAGTCAAGCAGTACTGCCTTGCGCTAGTCACTCTTGACGTGCCGTCATTGCAAATTTGACTACTTTTACTCGGCTTTAGGAGGAACTCGTCGGGCGCCGAAGGGGAAGCCGTTAAACGGGCATAATGAGTGCGATGCCTCATTGTTTTTTTGGGGGGTGGGGCGGGGTTTCAATTTCTTTGTATTTGACGTTAACAAAACTAAAGCAAAATTTTCTTCACTAAAAGTTACTGAGCGAAGCGCTGGTTACGATGGTTTGGACAGGATATTCAGTGGAAGTGTCGCAACTGCGATGAGTTGTATTGAAGGTCTGGAGGATACCCTAGGGCGGTGTCTAGTCATACTACCACACTGAATGCTCTTTGGTCTGTAATAAGCCTCCTCAGACGATCCTCTCTCAAATCCGTATTTTGCCACACCGATTGCGATGTCAACAAGTGTAATTAGCTGTAAGGAACGGGCAGCCGTTCCGCAATGTGTTTTGTACTTCACTGTCTCAAGATGTACCCGTGAGGGTCGCCCGCTCTATGCCTAGTGTCCGATAAACCCTTTTGCACGAACGTACCGTGCTAAGTGAGACAGTTCCCGGTGCTCGGACCGGGCCAGGCAAACCTAGTTCAACCAGTCGGCTTGGACGCGGATCGTCTAAGCGCGACAGGAAGTATAGAACGCTGTTCGGAAAATCGCCCACCGACGGAGCATTAGCCTGCAGCAGCGGACTGTCAATCCTAGTTAGAGATTAGGGCTGGGACATTCCGCTAAAATCTCCCTCACCCATGTCTTCCTTTCTTCGGCTAACATTTTTCCCGTTCCATTATGCTATTTACGTTTTGTTGTTAAACGGGGTTTTTCTCCGTTACGGCAGCTCTGTTTCATAACGAAGAGTAATTAAAAAGAATGTTAGCAATGAAATACTCGCCGCCGAAAAGCAATTTTCGAGCAAGGGGCCCGGCTTGCGGCGGGCACTCTTGTTATTAAATACCCTTAGAAAAGTGTGTAGCCCTAAGCTAGTGTCAAATTTTCTACAATTTTTCCCGTTTAACTCAAAACCATCGCTTCGTTCGAAACTTCTGCGCCTTCGACGGGCTGTTTAAGGTCCGTGTTCCAAACAGATTGCTGTTGAGGCTCGTCAACAGACAAAATTTGAACGATTTTTTGCGCAGAAAGCCGAAAATTTGCTCTGGCGGCGCCTGCGGCGGGCTATTTAGGGACAGATCCCAAATATTGCTCGCGTCGCGCTGGCCCAGAGATACCATCGCCGAGGGCTAAGGACACGATGCGCAGAGACAGCGTTGAGGGCCACTTTTTTAAAGGAGTTAAAGGGCACAAGCCACATCGCCGGCGATCTGCCTTTTTTTGCCTGGAGAACGATTGGTCTTGCAAGCGGGAGGCAGTCGCGCATTTTTTGTGTGTTCAGTGGGCTCGAAGAGCGCAACCGACTCTTCATTTCTGTTTCTCTCAATTCTCTTTTGATCTACTGGAATGTTAATTTTTCTGCGGCCATAATAAATGAGAATAGGTCAAGGAGAGTTCTTCTCGATTCCGCCTAACTGACCAACTTAGGTCACTTAGGCGTTGTCATTGTCCATTCTTGAAGTGCTGGCATTAATGCTCTCAGAGATACAGTTTGCTACTTCGTTTGGACACTCCCCTAATTCTTTCCTTCCCTTAGTCTAACTCATTGCCCCTTCTTCGTCTAACCCGAGTAGGTATCTGCATTCCGAACTTGCAAGGGACGCGGGCTTTAGTAGTCCTTAGGGTCATCGTGTCTGATTAACTGCTCGCTCGTGGTATTTGTGCTACAAGAACCGCTGTCCTCAAGACGTCGTCGTCCTCCTCATCCCCGGCCCGGCTTTTGATTAACCGGCGCTTTGCTTCACCACTGCTGTTTTGAAGCGCAGGGTGACCCGCAGCGCAGCGTGAAGCATGGCGAGTCCAGGTGAGCGCAGCAGTGTTGTGCTTTGATTTCTTCGATGAGTTCTACTTTCTTCGCTACAGTCTACAATACGCGCTATGCGAAGTTCCACATTTTCTATAGTCGGATCTCTAAGTCACATTGTGTCCTTTTATCATGTGTTCATGGCGGGAAGCGTCCGTTTCAACCGCCTTTTGCTTTCATAGGCGACATTCGTTGCACATGAAGTGGATTTGCTTGCTTCTGTCTAGTAGGAACGCAGTCAGTAGATCCTTCGGTCCAACCAGTGGTTCTTGCGGCAATCGGCTTTCGATTATGTCGAATTTTATTGCATCGTTGCCCACCGGGCAAGCCTGCATGCTACATACCACACCACACACCGGCCAAATTGACGACGCACGTACACTGTGCGTACGCTTTGGAGCTAGCTTTTCAAGTGAACGTGGGATGCTGGTGAGCGACCGATAGGATGATCGGAGAGCCCAATCGTCTCAAGTGCCGATAGCGTGTGCCCAAGCCTGCACTATTTCTCTGATCGCAAGTGAAGGTAATGAATGAACGCATATCAACTTGTGTGGTCGCTGTAGGCTCTAAGAGTCACCAACCAGATGTGTTTTCTGTGAGTACTTTTTTGATAACCGCTCGATGCGACGGCCGACCAGTGTACCGCTGTCGTCTTCGCTGATATAGGCGTGCACCTGCCACCCCCCCCCCCCCGTTCGAGTCTGCATGGCACTGCAGTAAGTAAGTTGTTCGGTGCTCTCTGTCGGCTAGTCTGCGATGGAAAAGTAGCCGTCCGTCGCTGCCCTTCATGGCTACGCCCGCAGGTCGCACCCGTCCGCCGTCCCCTTGCAAACGTGTGCGAAGACCGAAACGATGACAGAAATGTCGGAGTACTACACCGCTCACAGCACTGGACGTGCAAACGACACAGCGTTAGATACAAGGGCTTACTGACGGCTTGCCCATGTTAACGGCTGTCACGGATTGTTTGTGCGGGAGTCCGATCGCCTCCATTTGTTTCGTTGTTCATATAATGGGGTTCGTCTCCTAGGCTGACCGCGGCAACTACAATGACCGACATCGACGCCAAATATCCGACAACCATCACCATCATCACAACCACTACGACAAACAGGTTTTAAAAAAATTTATTTGTCACTTAATAATTATGAGGCTTAATTTCATACTTTTATCCTGCAACGCGCTTGAGGGCACTTTTTACTTGAAGGTAAGTGTTGGCACAAACGACTCTGGTCGGACTCCCGCTTTATTCGTGATCGATGTTGGCTTGGGCAAGCCCAGCCCAGTTTTCTAGTTGCCCAAATTACCGCGATGACGTACGCAGCTACGTTAAATACTGTCGTTTGCGCGCACAAGAATGCGAATACTGAATTCCTCACAAATTTTCGGCATTCGGCTCAATAATTTAAATCGAAGTACTGAGCTCCATAATTAGACCTACGCTAGAGACTAATTCCGAAGCTTAACTAAAGGTAATACGGTATCCCGGTCGCCTCCATTCTCATCTACCAGTGGCAGGACCACTAGCATTGCGCCCGTTCTGTATCGTACTGGTAGCGGGTACCCGCTGCATTGCGTTGCTTCCTTGTCCGGTATTTTCTTCTCCATCTCCAATTTAGCACTTTCCTTCCTTTCACTGAGACGAGGTAATGTAATTGTTAAGGGACTTCCTCCTTCTTCGCGTTGTGCTTCATTTCGTTATGTGCCAACGGTGGAATCACTGGCCGGTTTCCCATAGTTTGTTCAGCGACGGTTCAGCTCGCTACCTCGTCTACCCCACGGAGACTAGGCTGAAGTTTTTTTTGGCTTTTCTCCGCTAACTGCACCTTCGTAAAAATACCGCTCGAAAATTTTCAATCGATGTCGGTGCCGCATTAATGACAGTTTTGTTTCTATAATGCTTTATTCTTCTAACCGAAGTAGGTACGTGGAACTGAACCTCTCCTATATCGTGTCCTGCGCTTTTGTTCACACTGTGCTGCCACCCGAACGTCTCATTCCCGCGTCAGTCGGGCATATAGCCGATTTTCGGCTTCTTTACCGTTCTAATGAAAGACTATGCATACGAGATTTTTACGCAAATTCTCCTCAAGCCAAAGCTGAACGCAAATAGCCGTTGTACGTCGTCGTCGCTGACGTACGTCGACGTACGAGTACGTCGCCAGTAAGGCACTTTGTGTATTTTGTGGCGGGATGCGTTCGTTTCAACGGGTAAGATGCTTGAATGCCTTTTCTGTTTGCTGAAAGGTCTTTCATTCTGCTGAAGACAACGTTTCATATGCTGAAAACACATCATGCATTTGACGTACGTCCGTGTGCGCTCACTGGTCTCGTTGTTGCACGTAAGTTATTTTGAGATATTGGGAAAATTGCGCTGCTAAGCGGTCGTCAAGAACGCGAACCAGTGTACCGCTGTCTTCTACGCTTGTCGAGGCATGCGTATGCATCCGCTGAATGCATTGCATTGCAATATGAAAATGGAGCTGTAAAATGGAGCGTGTGGAGCTCTCGGATGCTCTCCGCTAGCCATGTATACCGCAGAAACATGACTGTGCTTAGATCGTAAGCATACCGTATTTTCTTCAATAGAACCCCAGGCGGCTATCATTTACAGAGAGAAGGAGCTCCCCACCCGCAGTCATGAACGAGTGCGTCCAGTGTCCACTCGGTTCGCATTCCTCCATTCCCGTTCGCCGTCTCGTCGCGAGGGTGTGGAAAGACTGAAGTTTCTGAAGCGTCGCGAAAGAAACGCTGTAAGGGCGCAAACGACACTGCGCGGAATGCGAAGGCTAGGGGGGGCTTACAGGCGGGGTTGCCCAAGCCAACAGTTGCCATGGATAGAGTATGCGGGAGTCCGATCATCTTCAGCGGTTTTCTTCGTCAATAAACGCTGCCTTCGCTTCTAGACTGGCCCTCAACGGCCTACCTAGATGCCATGTACCGTATTTGCTTGATAGACCCCCGGGGGTTTATTTTTCGGATGCCCGATATTTCAAAATCTTAAAATTTCAAATATTTTTTAAAATTGTGTTTTTACTTTTCTGGCTCGCCGCATGTTTTAAAATTTTTGTTTTATCGATATCTATCCAAGTATGGCCTTAGATTGGAGCTCCACATGGCCCCGACGGCAGGCTGGAAAAGTTGGACCGGGGTTCTATTGGAGAGCGGGGTTTATTAGAGCAAATGCGGTATTCACGACGAAAGAAATTGACTAATATGATCAGGTTTTTTACTTGTCTACTAATTATTATGAATTAATTCTACTTCTACCTATGCAAAACGTGCTTGATGACAACTTGTACTTGAATGTAAGTGTTGGCACAAACGTCATTGGTCAGACCTCGTTTTATTCGTGACGGATGTTGGCTTGGGAAAGGCCGCAGATGTCTAGTTGCCTAAATTGCTGCGTTGACGTACGCATTCACGTTAAATGTTTTCGTCCGCGCGAACAAGGCTCTTGTGAGCACTGAATGCTTCCTAAGCTTTCGCTAATTTGGCACAATAATTTCAATTGCAATGTTGAACACGCGCGTCTACATTCTGATTTATCAATAGCATACCCACTAGCGTAGTGACCGTTCTGATAGCGCTTGGCTCTATTGATTCCAGTAGGTACCGGCTGCAGTGCGTTGCTTTCTTGTCCGGTATTCCCTTTTCAATCCGCCAAGTGCTTGGCACCTTCTTTTGTTCCGCAGATCCGTCGTACGGCTAGTTAGTATCCAAGGACTTCCGCCTTCTACGCATTGTACTTAATTCGTTCATGCTCCAGCGATGGGGTCACTGGCTCTCTACCGAAAGTCAACGTTTTTTTGTGAAGACGACGTTCGGCTCCATTAAGCTAAGAATGCACATAGGTACCATATTCGGGAAGTCGTATATGTAGCCAAATCGATGGGGAAACTCACGATGATTGCGCCTTTGGTAGGCAACCGGCAAGAGCTGGCCAACTGCCCTAAGAAATCGGATAAAGGCCTCAACCCTAGCACGTAAAGGCCTACCGTATTTCCTCTAATAAACACCCCCCCCCCCCCTCCTATTAGACCCCCACCTAATAGCCCCCTCCCAAAAAATTCACAGCTGGGCTGGGGCAACGGTTACCTCCAAACTAAGGCCATATTTGAATAGATAACGACGAACTAAGTATTTAAGACGAAGAGAGAGTTCTGCGGACGCAAAAGAAAAAAGTTATGAGCATTTAAAATTTTAAAATTTCCCGAAATTCATCGATTTAGAATTAGACCCCCCGGGGGTTTA
>JNEY01000365.1:0-66923 GCA_020875895.1 Aphelenchus avenae
CAGGGTCCTAATCCCATGAAGGCACGACGGCGCGAAACGTGCAAAGTCTGCACGGATGAATCGGTACGGTTATCGTCTTTAACTTTCTATGCTATATGCTACGTTCTAGTGCGCAGTGTGCGTTCGCAAGAAGAAGAGTAGAGAAACTGCGGCGCAAAGCCGTGGGCGGAAACGCAACGACTTCGAGCAATGCCAGTACTTGCTTCAGTGGACCATCGACAACATAAAGAAGCAAGAGGGCATGGTAAGAATGAGGTCAATGCCTTACCCATTGCAACATGCATGCAACAAAGCTGGACGCCCTTCAAGTGCGGAGCCGATTCGATTTCCGATCAGATTTTCAAAATTAGAAGCCGTTTCACCTTTCCAGAAATGCTCGAAATCCTGCTCCGAGTCTTGAGCTCGGATTTGCTCGGATTGCACCCGAGAAAGCAGTCGGCAGGAATCGGAATCTGGAATCGGTCGTTTCGGACCAATTCCGATTTGGAATCCAAAAAATTGGCCGATATCCGATTTCAATACCGATTCCCATAGAGCCCATGGGTGTCACTTAGATCAAAGAGCTCACTCGACAAAACGCACTAATGAAGCGGTCACTGTCGCGTCGCTGTCCAGAGTGTGGCTCCGATGGAGAAGACCATTACGTGGACGTCACTTGCAGTCCGCCATCTCCGAAACGGTCTCTACTAGGTAGGAGGCCGTTCTAGAAACGTTATGCGAATGAGGTCGAATTTAGACTCACTCTTCCCGAGCCCTTCTAAGTCGTCGTCTGCGCACCACAGTATTGTTCGCGCGATTCTGGTTAGACCACCGCCTACGAAGGCGACTGTTGAAGTCGATCCGCTTGATTTGAATTTTCATCTCCATCGTACTTGCGATGAATATCAAACGCTTTGGAAGGAGGCTGCCCGTTCACCTATTGGCCACGCGTTACGGGATTCGAATACCGTTAAGGTAGAACCGTCAAGTGATTATACCGTCGACGACGCAAGTAAGTTCGCATTCATTATTTGGAGCAAGTAACGTAACGTGATATTTGCGAGAACTTGATGTCGGTTCAAATTTTGGGTGTCTCCTTGTATTCAGGTACATTTGGGTATTTTTAGTACCTCATTCTTTTGCAAAAGTGTTGCAAACTTTTTTGTTTAGTCTTAATTGCACTTTAGAGTTTCCGACAAACGAGGCATATTGCCTCCTACCGAGCGAAGCAGAGGAGAAGCCACCCAGTTTATCGAGCTCGTCACGTCAATCCCGAACTAGTGTTGCGGATACTGCCGGGAGAGACCGTCGACGGCGTACGCCTTTGTCGGCAATGACGGAGATGATTAATGGTCGAGAGCTGCCGTCACTGGATCCCGATGAGGTTGATCGCATCCTCGAAAAAGGTCTAGAAGATGAAACTGACTTGAGATCGACGGCGGATGAGAAGCCATAGCAAGGTATATGCTTAAGTTCTCGCGTATTGGGGATGCAGTGCTTGAAATAAACAGACTTGATTACTCTATGAAACGAGTAAACATCTATGAAACGAGTAAACAACGAACATCCTAACGCTAAGCGTTAGAAGACGCCGCTTCATGGACGCGTAGGTTGTTGATTTAACCATGTGGGTGCATGCCGAACTTAATGAACACGCGCAACGGGCCGCCTTCCTGTTCCGTTCGAAAGAAGGGCAGCTGCTGGTCGTTGCGTACCCCTAACTCGATGCGCATCTTCGACTTTATCGCTTTGATCCGTGCCAGGCCTGGGCACTTTTTTCATGGGTACCAGGAACAGGACCAGGACCAGGACATAGACTCCCGCTCCGACGGGGATCAACGTAACGAACTTGAGGCTCAGCGCACTGTCGCCAACTTGATGTCGTTCCAGAGAACTTCAGCCTACTCACTAGCGGATGCGGTTCACGCTTTGCACACGGCGGCTCATTACAAAGGAAAAGTGCTCAAACTAAGGCCAAGTGACGTAGCAGCTGCAAAGCCTATCTGGGCCTTGAACCATTCCAATCAATAACGTTTCCTAGCGGTAGTATCTGTAATGCAGTCTTCATAGCTGCTTGATCATCATTTAGGCTCAAAGCCGATGTTCGTTCCTAGTGTATTGTTCGTATCATTAGTACTGAATTATGTTTGCTTTTATCAGTGTGATGCCTTTAATTGTGAACGTTTCCCACTAAGACACATCTTCCAGGGGACAACATAATCCATCCGACGCATTACACCGTTTTGATGGCTCCAAGCGTTGCGCTGGTCCCACCGCGAAAGCATGATCGCCACGCGGCCGCCATTAACGGTAGCCGGCGGCTTGTCGAAATCTGAGTCCTTAGCGGGATTTCGTCGGATAATCACGCCTGACTCCATTTTTACATGTGTCACGTCTCCTTAAAAGTTGAACTTGTGATGCAACTTGCTAATAATGATCCAGTTTTGACGATTCCGCTTAGCAACTGGTTGTTTTAAGTTGTGAATGCACGCAGAAGCTTTTGTAATTGAGCAGACAGCGTAAACATCGCTGCTAAACACTGCTTAGCTTCCGCAAATTGGTGGAACAACAACACCTTTCAATCGCTTTGCACAACCGAGTCTTACAAACGACCCTGCCGACTTTTACATGTACAGATTAGCTTACTCTGCGTGTTCATCGATACACATATGCGTTTTATTGTTACTGAACAAATTATTTCTTAGGATAGAACCAACCGAAATGCCACCAATGCCTCCGACAGTGACATCGGACCCGCAGATTGCGACGCAGGTGGCGCAGCTGCGCGTCTCCAACAGAGAAGAGGATGCGCTGAACAACGAGCCGTCGATGAGCGGCAAGCAGATCATCGGCATCATCATTCCGCCGCCGGACATTCGAAGTACGTATTCGAAAAGGCCCGTAACTCCGCCCTAACGAGGAGCAAATACAATGCACTAAAGTTGGATGCAAGGGACATAGGTTGAAACTAAAAAATCTCGTGTGCCTACCGCACCTAAAACTGAGGGTTAGCGTACAGCCTTACGTACGACAGGTTACAGCTTACTTTTGTGTAGTGTACCGGGCTGTAATGAACCACATAAACCAGTAGAACACACTTAGGACGTGAGAGCCCACTTAGGCTATTAGGACCATCTCACTGAACCAACTTTCTCTGTACTTCACACTAAAGCCTTTCATTTTAGCCATCGTCGACAAGACCGCCTCGTTCGTGGCGCGTAACGGCATTGACTTCGAGAACAAGATCAAGGAGAAGGAGGCGACTAACCCGCGCTTCAACTTCCTCGCGCCCACCGACCCCTACCACGCCTACTACAAAGGCAAGGTCAAGGAGTTCGAGACTGGCGTGCCCGCCGTGGAGTCGGCACCGGCGGTAAAGCTGCCCGAGGCGGTGCGGGAGCACGTCAAGCAGGCGGAGTTCGTGCCGAAGCTGCCGCCACCTGCATACCAGTTTAACGCGGATCCGTCCACCATCAACGCGTTCGATTTGTAAGCACTTTGAACTAATTCTTACCCATGTGAAAAGTTTACCTAAGGCCTTGTGTTCCACATGCCATCGGTAGTGTCCCGGCGGTGTGTTTTTATGCTGGCCAAGAACAACGCTCTAGATACCACACTGAACGTACATATTAAGTGTGTTCGGCGACAAGAAGGAGCTACATGCTTCACATCAAATTGTTTTAGGGACGCTTGAAAAGCGCTGGCTTCGCAAAATCACCCTGTGCTAAGGTTGTCTCTTTGCAATTCTAACTTTTTGCTTTAGGGATCTCATTCGTCTCACCGCACTCTTCGTGGCCCGCAACGGACGGCAGTTCCTCACGCAGCTGATGAACCGCGAAGTGCGCAACTACCAGTTCGACTTCCTGAAGCCGCAGCACTCCAACTTCCAGTATTTTACGAAGCTCGTGGAGCAATACACGAAGGTGTGTTTGCGTCAGTACTAGCAAAGAGAGTTCCCGCGAGCCCATAAGTACTGCCTAAATATCGGCAACCGTACTAGTGGTACGGCCGTACAGTACCGTACTGCCGTACGGTACAGAAGGGGTCAGTACGGTAGGTTGTGCGGTACGCTTGGAGCTCCAGCACGGAAGTATCGTACAGGCTTGTGCCGTACTACGGTACTGCAGTACGCTACGGGGATGGTCAATACGCTACGGGTGCCGAGTGCCGACCTTTAGTACCGACCCTATGGATGCAGGATACAAGCACTGTGCGAAAGCCTTCTCACGTAGCCTTCTCGTCCCACCCGCTTTTCCTTCACCCTTACATTTGACACCTGCAAGCCAAGCGCTACACACATTGCCACCTAAGCTCATGCTTCGTCTAGTGTTCCTTCAGATATCTCGCCAGTAGTTTTAGATCTGCCAAACGTTAAATATCTTTATCTACTACAAACGCTCTAATCTTAAACTATGCTGAATCATTCGTTTATGTTTCAGGTGATCATCCCGCCGAAGAACATCGTCGACGAGCTGCAGGAGAGCCAGAGCATGGACAAGGTGCTCGGCGACGTGCGCTACCGCGTCGGCTGGGAGAAGCACATGAAGCAGATCAAGGACAAGGAGGAGGCCGAGGTCGAGCGGGAGCGTCTTGCGTACAGCTCCATCGACTGGCACGACTTCGTCGTCGTGCAGACCGTCGACTTCCAGCCCTCCGAGACGCGTACGTCCCAGAGAGGACGTAAGAAGTATCTGTAACCTCGCACTTTAGTGAACCTTCCACCACTTTGCACGCCAAAAGACGTCGGCGCGCGCATTCTGATGCAGCAGCGCAACGACGCCGCAAAGGCGGCACAGGACAACGTCGCCATGGACATGGACTCCGACTCGGAGGAAGAGGGCGAGGCCCGCGAGGGCAAAGCGATCGAGAATGAGGTGGGACCACCGCAGGAGGATCGTCCACGTGCCGCCTACGAGGTCACTCAGCCCGCACCGGCGGCTCCTACCGGCAGCGGAGTGGTCATCCGTGACTACGATCCGAAGAAAGGTACGGGCACTCATCGCATTCGTACTGTGATGTAACCATACCGTTGCTTTCAGCCAAGACTACTGCGCCGAAGCCGCCAGCAGAGAAGTACATCATCTCGCCGCTTACTGGCGAGCGTATCCCGGCCGATAAGCTGCAGGAGCACGTGCGGTACAACACCGTCGACCCGCAGTACAAGGAGCAGAGAGATCGGTACGCACACCCTATCCCATAATACGATCTGGAAAAAATTGTGGCAAATTCACGCCCGACTCGAGCCTCCGGTAACGCTACACTGCATGCGGCAACTCTACGGTGCATGCGGTAACGCTATGTTGCTTGGGATAGCATGCTGTAACGCTCATGTGCATGCGGTAACACAATGATGCTTGCAGCATTTTGCAATTTGCAAAGCTCGCAACTTTCCCTGATTACCGACCCATCTGAGATTAGAATAGAGATAGTCGGGACAGCCCCCCCCCCCTCGTGACGTGAGCCGTGCCGTGACCAGATAATCCATGCCGTGACGTGATCTCTGAAATCACGGTTTTTTGCACTATCACGGCAAATCACGTCACGTCACGGCGTGCAATAACGGCAATTTTAGGGCCCGTGACGTGAGCCGTTCCGTGATGACCCTCCCCGTGACGTGAGCCGTGACGTGATCACGGCATAACGTCACGTCACGGCACGTCATGGCCGACTATCTCTAGACTAGAATGTGCGTAAAAACGTTTGAAGGGCAATCGCATGATACCGAATTGACGGCTTAGCATGGGTTTGACGTGGTAATTCCCTTCTTTTCAGCGAGCAACTGGACCGCATGGACGAGGACCCTACCAACGCGTCCGGCACGGAGATCAGCCGCAACATCGCGAAGCTGGCGGAGCGTCGTACCGATATCTTCGGTGTGGGTACGCTCGGCGCGGAGCAGACCGCCATCGGCAAGAAGCTCGGTGAAGACGACGCGGCGCTGCAGCGCGAGCCGAGGACCATCTGGGATGGGCAGCAGTCGACGATCGACGCGACGACGCGTGCAGCGCAGCATGCGGTCACCATCGACCAGCAGATCAGCGAGATCCACAAGGCGCACGGCTTCGCGCCCAACGCGAACAAGGAGAGCATCGGGCCGCGTGGCGGCGGCGGTGCTGCGCCACAACCCATTCCGCCGCAGCCTCCCGCGCAGCAGCAGCAGCAAATGCCGCCGCGTCCGCCACAGCAAGCACCACCGCCGCCCATGCAAGGCGGTCCGCCACGTCCGCCTGGCCCACCGCTCAGCGTTCAGAAGGTCATTCCGGTCCAGCAGGGCGGCCCAGGAGGTCCACCACCTGGTGGTCCAGGTATGTCAAATTCAGCAACTATTTTTCAGCACAGCATAGTATTTTAGGTGGTCCACTCGCTGGCCAACCGATGCCACCCCGCCCGCCCATGCAACCGATGCCGCCGGGCGCCGGCTTGCCGTGGATGCCACCGCGACCGGGCGGTATGCCACCGATGATGCCACCGGGCATGTTCCCGCCCGGTATGCCAGGCATGCCACCGATGCCGCCAGGTGGTCCGGGCGGCATGCCGCCGCCCATGATGGACGACGGCCCTGCGGCGAAAAAGTCACGCGTGGAGGAGAACCTCATGCCGGAGCATGAATGGATGCAGCGCGTCCGCGGCACAGTGACTCTCAACGTGCAGACCCCGTACACGGAGGACTGGAACCTGGACGGAAAGACGGTGCAGGTCTCGCTCGACATCGCTTCCCCGGTGAGAACCGTGACTCTAAAAAATCGTAATTGTCCGTTGGACCCGAGCTCCATCAAGGTAGCGTTCAAGTGGTCCGGGAAGTAGAGGACTGAATTTATCATTGAGTGATTTGTAATCATTTAGTCCAAAGCTTTAGGAAAATTGGCTAAAACTGTCTGGAGAATTGTCAAGTGTATAACTCACGTTTCGGTATCGTTTCAAACGTAAACCAGTGGGAAGCTAATTCAGGCCCCAATCGTTTTCTGTTGAGGCAATGTTTTTGGCCAAGCTTAGCCGCTGGTAACTTGCTCTTTGAGTCACAAAATTTTGCTTTCAGGTTACCGCGCTGAAGTCGCTGATCCAGGACAAGACCAGTGTGCCGACGTCCAAGCAGAAGCTCGTCTTCGAGGTCAGCCATCCTAATTCGAAAGTTCTTGTAATCTCCTTCCTTTTCAGGGAATGTTCCTGAAGGACACCAACTCGCTAGCCTTCTACAACATGTCCGCCGGATCGAACGTCCAGCTGCAGTTGAAGGAGCGTGGTGGACGCAAGAAATGAGCCCGCCGGTCTCAGTTACGTTCAAGGAGGTCTCGTTTTCCGTTTTTGGCAGTTTTCCTTCACTGTTGTCTTGTCGAATGCGATACTTTATTGTGCGTTCGCTTCGTATTTATTTGTGATGTGCATGCATAAATGAATAAAGACGGTTCCTAGGTCATGACTGTGATAGTGATTAGAGAAAACCTGAATGGTACTCTCCTTTTGACCGGTGGCGGAAGCGGCGTCTTCTGCGTTCG
Organism: Aphelenchus avenae; assembly: GCA_020875895.1. NCBI lineage: Eukaryota > Metazoa > Nematoda > Chromadorea > Rhabditida > Aphelenchidae > Aphelenchus > Aphelenchus avenae. Next base: position 7,473 of record JNEY01000365.1, read on the forward strand.
TAACGAATAAGCTGGCGAGAATTCAGTTAAATGCGCGATACCCAGTTAGTTATTGAACAAATTCGACACGGTTTTGAACGTAATTTAACCAGCAACCCATGAAATTTATTTGTTCTGCTTATCAGCCATCTGTCCGAGCTCGACGAACGCAGCGCATGATTGATTCATCGCCGGTCGATAAACGCAGCGTGAGTATGTTGCTTCAGTTTTCAGGTATCGATTTCTCATCGAGTTGCTCGCAAAATCGAGCTACGAATTTATTGAGTTTCAAATTCTTTGTAGTCCTACGAAGATTTGAGTGTTGTAAAAGGCTTGTAGACCGTGGAACGACCCTTAAAAAGGGCTAAGAGAGTCTCGCCATGGCAAGTAAACAGCGCCATCAACGGTCGCTAGAGGCAAGTGCGGCAAAAAAGGTCAAACAAGAAGTAAAGGTAGGCCTCAATCTTGCGCAATATGAAACTGTTTCCAAGGCAGCAACAATACCTACGTGAATTACAGGTTCGGAACCAGCTAATGGCAGCAGACTCGCTGATTGGCGTCTTTGAGTACCTTGATCGGATTAGCCTGGACGTATGCCATATCGTCTCGAAGCGGTACAATGCAGTACTGCGCAGGGTCACTCAGCTGCGTCCGATAACCGACGCGCGGTTCTCTTTTATAGCAAGACGAAATGTTACGAAGTTTCTTTCGCGTATCTCTACGAATTCCGGCTTGGAAAAGGTCCGACAAGTGACGGTTCTAATTAACGCTCCATTATATTCAGGTGGACCAGTACCACGACGAGGATTTAGCTGAAGCAACCGAGCTGTTTTTCGTGTTACTTCGCCACTGCTACATATCTCACCGACTCCGCATCCACAGCATAGAAATAGACACCAAGTTTTCTTCATTGCTAACGGACACATCGCAATATTTTCGCGTAAAAGGTTTGTGTCTTCTTGAATTTCTCTTATGTATGAGTAAAATCAACCTGAGTAAAAAGGGTCAACGGAGACCTAGCTTGCAAAAACATGTTATCGACTCATTAAGCCGTAGTTGCCCCGCAAGGGATGTCTGGGGACAGCAGGCATGTAATGTTGATGGCGGCGTAAAGCAGACTTCAAGGAGTCTTTGAAGACTTAAGGAGGACGAAGTCTGTCACCCGACAATGCTCGCTAGAAGTTTCGTGTTTCGCGTTTTCGCTTTTCTTACGGCCCCAGTTGCGGGCGGTCGTAATACGCTCCAGCTGCTGATCCTGAATGCTGCTGAATGTTAATTGATCTTCTGATGAGTTCTAGCATTCGCGTACCTTTTGATGCCCGGATACTCATGATCTTAGTAAACCGATGCGGATGTTTGTTTGCGTTCATGCCAGACGCTATAAATTAGTAAGATTTGATTGTTGGCACTTCAACTTCTTGCTATTCGGGAAGTATTCGGCAGACAAATTACCACGCACTTTCCATCGAAGCGCCAACGTATGGGAAGTTACGACCACGTTGCTCTGGATGAATGACGTGTCACCTTTGTTGTTGTTGGGAGGACTTTCCGAAGAACAGCTCGGACGGCAGCTATTCCTTTAGGGTTTAGGTTATACCGGTATATCTGGAGGCATGAGAAATAGAGCCTAAAATGCAGAGAGAAAGGCTCATCGCAGGTCACCTAACGAATTTCGGGAGTACAAGATGATCCCCGAAGTGGAGAATTTGCTTGTTGCGACGATTTCAATTCCATTGCCCGATGGCGGCCGTCGGAAGCCATAGTCTATGTTCGCCTTGCGTTAACCCTCTAGGGCTCGTAAAATTCGGCGTAAAAGTCTGGTAGACGTCTAGTGTAGATATAGTGTAGCGACGGCTACAAGCCTTTCCCGCGGACTACATAGTTTCCACCGTTATCGAATGCATTCGGCGCCCATACCAATTTGTTTTTTTGACGGTGCTATGCGCGGCATCAGTGACTGCGCAGAGGGCTTGGGTCTTCTTCGTCGACGGCTGCGCGAACAAAGGGACATTAAGCACTAACTTCTCGGGACCTCGTTTGCCGGTCGTCAAATCGTGGCATTCAGGCTCTTTTCTGTTCATCCACTCCTCGGTGCAGAGGGCGGCCCTGCTTCATCACGTAGCGCGTCCATTAATACCCTGCACCACTGCTGGGCAGAAGAGCCGCCTGTGTGGTTGGCCGCCGCTTGCCACCTCAAGCTTAGTGCACAGAATGGTTTGGACTGGTATGTACGTATATCTCGATGATTTCTTCATACCTGCCACCCGGAGACACGAGGCTTCCGCTAACTGGCGATCCACTTCGTCTCGATTTTTCCTTCGGTGGGGTTGCTTGCTCAGCAGTCGGCGAGGCGGACGGGGTTCTGGCCATTTGCTTGCAAGGTCGGCGGCAGTGTGGCACAGGCTCCAAAGTAACCGATAAGCGTTCATCCTTCCTACATGCCATTTACTCAGTGTCACCAGAGGTATGGCTGGACGGATCTGCGCCACCATAATGCCCGTTCTAGAGGAAAAAGTACTCCAGCTTGCGTGCCGACAAATAACATTTGTTCGTGCGACCTTATGAGCTATGGATGGAGAGGGTTTCGTTTTTGGAGCCGAAGGTACTTTAAGGTGCATATCCGACTAGTGACATTACATACAATATTTTCTCTAATAAATTCCCCGGCGTATCTAATTCGCAAAGGTCCTCTGAATCGGGGCTTTGTTTGGTAATTCCTGCTAAAATCTACCAAAAATTAATCATAATTTGGCGTGCTTCCTGTATAACCTTCTTGATTGCCTGTGAATGTATGACAAGTTAGGGATACTTATCACGTGCATAGCTGCCTTCAATAGCTGCTTGATGACTATGACAGTCTATTCAGCGTGGCGTTTTGGCGATGTTTGTCTTCGGATCGCTTGGACTTAGTACTGTCAATTTAAGGCTTCAGCTTTCAAATGCCGACGAGAAAGAATACTTCAGCCGACGCAGGACCGAGTGCATCGGTAAGTGAGGCAATTCGCGAAGCGTCCCTATAACCAGACGGCACGTCGTGTCATGCAAATCATGTACACGTCCATTTCAGAGAGCTCGCGTGGATGAACCGGCTCCCACTGCACCACTAGCCACTCAAGCCGGCGCAGCAGAACTGGCGGCATGGCTCCCAGTAAGTGAAACATAGACCAGCCTGTGACAATAGGACCTGCTTTTCATCTGGGAGGTTCAGGAGACACGCGTGATGATTACCACCACCACTCGCGTCGAATTCCGTTGTGTGGAAGACGCTATCGTAAGTTCATTGACTTAGTCTTGTGTCATGCTCATCGTGCGTTTTAGGCATACGAAAAGGCGATGCGCAACAAGCAGTGAATCAAGGCGTCCACTTATCCAAGTTATCTTCGTCCTTTTCTTGCTTTACTATCATAGTAGGCTTTTTAAAAGATACTCGGCTGCTGCACTTTCAGCTACCGCTTACTACTTGCGTATTCTCCTACGATGACTTCTTGCCCCTTTGTGACTAGCCGTTTCGTATCGCAGTAACTGTTGCATTCTAATAAAACGGTGTCGAAAAATCGCTGCCCGAAATAATGTACTTAAAGGTGAAACGAATTTTAATTTGAATGGAAAGTTTATAAAGTCTTGGTCTATACGCTTTATTCTTGTCGAACGACTTTTAACAGCAAACTCGGAACATAAGTAAGCACGTTGGAACAAAGTGACGTTTGTACTAAAGCAGCTAGGTGCTTCCGTCTAGGCTCTAGCGGATGTTGGGCGACTTCTTCAGGGTTTTCGCACTGGCGACTTACGCGACTAGCAGTTAATCGCAGAAAAAAGCCTAAATAGATAGACAATTTGGCCCGTCCTTTGGTTCCTGCGAAAACGTAAAGGTGCTAGTCAAATTAATCTGTTAATCAGCTGCTTAACAACTCGTAAATTGGCAGCTGAATCAGCCCGTTTTGTTGACGCCTTGACGTCTGCATGCAGTCGGCAGAGCTCTGGGCGCTGCGACCACATTAGCGACGCATCCGGCCACATTGGCGGATGCGGAAGGCGGCCGGCCACACGATCGATCCGGATCGATGTGGCCGCCGGCCGGGATCAAAGCGGCAGCGGACGCCCCCAGGGCGGCGGATGAATCGGCCCGCGACTTTTTCTGCACGCACTTCGAGTCCCATTAGCCAGCTCATATCGGCGCATTGCCACCTGTTCCCCTCTTTGTCTGCTACTTCCCGCGGTGGTCGCTATCTTTAGCTATCTCTGGTTGGCTGCAAGCCGTCGGAATTGATGAGACGCTACGTTTGGCCGTTTCCGTTCCGAGACGTGACGATACTTTCTGTACAAATTTTGTAGATTATCGCTAGGGCTGCTCTTGAGATCAGTTCGATATTCGCGATGTAGAGCCGTTCTTGGACGTTTAGGTATGTGCCGAGATTATAAGGCACTTAACTATTTCACTGTTAGCATCGACTAATTGGCAACATTTCCTCTCTCCTTTTGGTTACGATTTTTCCGACGCACAAATATACTCAGATTTGTCCAAGTGCCAAAGCTCTGTCCACGTCCTTGCATTCACCGACCTTCGACGTCTATGTCCTTCATAAACCAGCCGATTTTGCTGGTTTATGAACACTGTCCGTAGGTCCTCGCTTTTTACGTTCCTTTACATGAGGCCTATCGTCTACTAGCTCACCTAATGAATTCTCTTGCATCTTTTTATGTCTAACGTTCATTATTTGCCTGTTTGGCGGACGCTTGTGCGTCCATCACTATAACCGTGGCACGACGAATCGCAAGCATCTCTCGCGTACTGCGTCAGCTGTCCGCGGCATCCGCCAGGTAAATCTGCCGCCGGCAATCGGACAGCTCTCGGCAGGTCATCCCTCACCGCATTCCCGGCGCGTCCGTCCACCCAAACGCTATCACGTATCCACCCACAATCCGGCCGTTGAGGCAAGGCAAGCAACTGGCCCGTCCTCATTCCGAATCGGCTTCGGCGCCCTCCTGAGCTGCAGCACGTTACGAAAACATGCTCTGGGCACGAAAGAGGGCATTGCCTTTTTCATAACAAAGTGTACTTTTAGTCTATTCGGAGGGTACGTAATTTCTAGCGCGACTGCTTCATATTTACGTTCTTACATGCGTGGCGTGGGCTGGCATGCATCGTTATAGCGCTATCCTTGACCTTTAATGACGCTTCTTTTGACCTCTGCCACTTTTTTATTCGAGCCTCGTATGCTTGTGCACAAGGCGTTACCATGCGTCTTCCAATGCGCTCTAAGACGGCCGCATAGTCACTCAATTTCCCTCGCAAATTTTGATTCTATCGTCGATAATTAGTTGCGAAACCGCATTGGCCAAAAGCGGCGGCATGCCTTACTGATTAGCAAGCGCTGCTGCTGTTTCGATATTCCGTCGTTAGAATCGCTTCCGTCGGTATGCCAGGGATGATGAATGACAATTGCGGTCAAACATATGTCAGCGTCCTAGCGGCAGCGACGCCCAAAGCCTTTCATTCATATGTGTCCTCCCTTGCCCATGCTTAGGTGTTTAAGCTTGAGACTAACTACCGCATGCACGTGGAAGCTCCAGGAACCTTTACTCCTTCTCGTTAAGCATGGTTTCCCCTTCATACTTAGCTTTGCCAGACGACATTTGTGGACATGGTTAGCTGGGTATCGTTGATTAAACCGCCAAGTATAGCGTTCAAAATGCCTGCGGAGCCCGATTTTGTTATTAACTGCTTAGGCCATCGGTCGGCATATTCAGTTGATTTTCATGATACTTCATCATGGTTAGGGCGCGGCTTGGAACTGAAGTTTCGGCTAGATCATTTCAAGGCAAAAACGCCGATCCCTTAAATGAAATACGAGTGCCGCTTCTACGGCGGCTTTTCTGAATCAACGCTGTGTTGGCTCGCCAATACATTCCGGCTTTGCACGCCTTAGAACGGATTTCAGAGAAAAATTGCAGGCGGACAAAAGTTCTTCGTAAATCTGGATATACCTATCAGCGCATCTTCCCGCACGGCCTCGTTTGTTCCTCACAAAGCGAGCACTAGCATTGCACGTAGTTAGAGTATTTTACGGCACGTCAGGCCTAGATTCCTTCCTTGAATGCTGCCATGATCTGGAACTGCATCGATCCAGTTTTCTTCCCACTTTACTTGCTCCTAATTAAAAAGTTTGCTAGCTTGTTTTATTCATCGTATACATCGGTAGGTATATGCGTTTCTTGCGGGTCTTAGTTTACGTTTTGGCCGTGCATTTGCGCGTTTACGAAAAGTTTTCCACGTGCACTGCTTAAGGGTTTAGGGTCACGACGTCACGATACCATGCCGAGAGGTGGGTGCGTCTGAAGCGTCACACAGTTAGGAGCACGTTGTCATCGAGATCAGCTTACGCTTCCTATCGACAAGCTTCCTCGTCGAGGTCGAGAGGTCGATATTCCTTCGTGCTTCGCGAACAACACGTAGCGTGCGGCGGCAAGTTACCGAGAAACTCGCCGCTTTTTCTGCACTCCTCTGACGCGTTGCGTCGCATTCCACTCCGGCGAGAACGGCCGCTTTCTCCACCACACATCCGCTTTTCGCCACCGCCGCCGTCGGCTGCATTGAACAACTGTTGACGGGTAAGTGCGGGTTTCGGTAAGAGGGAAATCGATTCGATTCACGGATGTTAAGAGCAAATCAAAGGGCCTTTCGATCATGATGAAAATTCGTAAGCAATGAAGCATAAATCTGCTTATTATGTTGAAACACATGGAAACTAAGTGGAATTTGAACAATTAAGCAAAACACAAACAAATGCGACTATCTTGCATAAAGGCGCGCTCTGGTATAGCCTATTCGCGCAGTTACTATTTGTTCATTTGTGCTCAGCTTGGCCTAAGAGGCTAGCTTGTCGCTAATTATGCGCGCAACCATTCGAACGCGCGCTGCGGCATTGTCAGGCAAGATGCCCGGGTTATCGCTGCCATTGTCGCAAGAGCGATGCCATTCAGTCAGACATCAATCGTTTCCAGCACTTTCCTTTAGTCCATGTTTGCACTTGATCCTCGAGACATAAGCAACCCGCGAAACAAGGTTGTTGTCCGACTTCTTAGAATCCGCTAGACTGTCCTCGCGCTTAAATTTGAGCATGGCCCTCGTCAATCAAGAGACAACATTTTGGCTATTGGGTTTGGTCCGCCAACTCAGCTAACGCCTACGTATAAAGCTATGGCGTTAACCAATGTTGCCTAATGAAGGCGCTCTGCTTTCCACCTTTCTCAAATCGTTAAAGTTGGCTCATTCTTCCGCGCAGCGAAACCTAATACCTCATCAAACATGCGCGTTAATAGGATTATATGTGCTTATCTCTCGAGGTCAAGAGCGGCAGCTGACGTTCCTCCAACCTCAGGAAAGCCGCAAAGACGAGCTGAAACACCGTGCATTCAGTGCGGCGTTTATGTTTAGTGTCATCTCATGTTGTGGCTAGCCCCCGGCTTTAATGGCCGCTTGAGAGCCTCGAATGCGCTATTCCGAAAGGATTTGCCATCTGTTGCAAATCGACGAACGACTGCGGCGACATAAAACCGATTTGTAGCATGTTTAAAGGCGACTTCTGCGACATTTGAACCCTCTTCGACAGCTAGTAGCTCCGTAGTTCTTATGGAGCGCTTTGGAGGCTTGTGGAAACTGAGTTATGCGACTTCGTATCCGATATTATCGCCGCAAGATGGTGACTCATACTCCTACACTTTCTTGTATTCCTTTGCCTACGACACCGTCGTGTCGGCGCTAGATATCGGCTCAAGCGTGATCAAGCAAGTGTCTGTATTGGTAAGTGGAGACTTGATGAAGCTCTTAGCCCTGCTCGTCTCTCTTACTACTCCCATTCGCCATCTCATTGTCGGACCGCTCTTCGAATATAATCATCTGTGTCGGACCGCACTGAGACACGCTGCTGACTTGATCGGCCAGGATTACACCAATTTCACTGATGGTGTAATCCTAGCTCTGAACAGCTTTCGTTTGAACATCTGGAATCATGTCGGGAACATAATTTATAGGACAAAGTTTGGTCTCGCGTGTCTTTCGGCAAAAGCTTCAGCTGTACGTCCGTTTTCTTGCATTCTTCTGTTACTTGCATTCATGCTTCCCTTACGCACGCTTCTCAGACCTAATTTATCCTTTACTTTCGCGGAAGCGAACACATCAGTCAGTTGGTAGCTTCCTGCGGGATGACCCCTTGGACGTCGTAAAAAGAATCATTCTTTTAAATTGGTGGACCTTAACTTCTACCTTTCTTTTCTGCCTTCCTGATTCTGTTGGAAACACAGTTTACGTGATCAACTTACCTAAAACACATATGTATTTTCGGCAAAAGACTCAACTGCAGGTCTGCTTACATCTTATTCCCGTAGCCGCGACTTCTGCACGCTTCGATGATCCAATTTACCTTTGCTCTAACGTCTATGCTTGTCTGTTTCTCTCTTCATGATCCTTCAAAACGTTTCGAACCATGCTGACCCGCTATGCGAGGATCAACACACTAAAACAAACAATGTTTTACCCGGGTGCTCAACAAGCGCCCTGGCCTAGCCACGCAATCGGACCCTGCACCTTCCGTCCGTTCGGCCGTCAAGGGCCCCAAGAGAGCTGCGCACAAAATCGAGGCGCAGCGCAAAGTCCTCGATGATTGTTGCGCGGAAGCGCTTGGCCCCCGCTTAAGACAATTCAAGCGCTTCCGCAGCGACGCCGCCGCGGCTCCGGGATATCCCTGCGGTCCCGCTTCCTGTCGCCGCATTGACTTCTTCCCACTTCGAGCCGCTTTTTTATGACGCACCGCGAAAGTTGATCCCACATGTTCCGCCGCCACTGGAAACATTGATTGCGCCGCCGTCCGACACGGAGGCGACAAATTTTACAAATTCGCGTCAGCGATACGGCTTTCTCTGCACTTTGGTTTTCGTGACATTTATTTTCTCCCTATGTTAGTTCGATATTTCTCCGGTTTTTGCTGGCTAATGACATTATTTTCGAGACGGAGGCGGTCTTGCAAATTCGCTTTCTGAAAATTTTCTACTGGAAGACGCCCAGCCAAAATTCAAAACATCCGTTCTTGTTAGTCCTAGAAAGTATTTCCGTTCACCGTAGGCGCTGATTATGTTCACTCGATCTCCAACAACTTTACCTCATGAATATAGCTCGTACTGAACTTGCGCAATTTTATCCGAGCCATGACATCGTTTGCTTCGTCCCCTTGTTGTGTGATACTTTTCGAAGCTGCTATGGGCTTCATCGCCTGCCTACTTTGTTAGCCATGGCGAGTTTGAAGCCGGTCCATCTGCTTCTATCTGGCTACAGGCTTATTTATCCTACCATACTTTATCTTTTGTTTGTAGTTTGTACAAAACCAATAAAGTTTCATTTTTTCGTCTGCGACCTATACGGTCCGCATATTTGGTCCTTGCCGAAAGTTTTTCATGCGACGTTATGGATGTTCCATATTGACAAGAAAACCCCAAGGAGAAATAATTTTTGGTGCTAATTATAATCCATGTCTACGTTAGGGATCGGGATAAGGAAGGCCGCAAACCATTACAATTTTGCCGACATCTTCCGGTTCTCGTCTCATCCTAATTGGCATGCTTCCATCAGCATCTCGCCTCTTCTTGAATTTTGATTCTTCTTTCATGGCTTCATCCGTTTCCTCCTACTCCTTTCTTCGACTTTCATTCCTGCCCTGCTCACGTCGTGATTCCAAATTACAAATGACAGCGCATTACAGGCAGCGCGCGAACTTGTCTCGCTGTTGGGCGACTTTGCGAACGACCAGCCTGAGATGGCGACCGTCCTCTGCCAAATGGCCCTGATGGGCTGCGTCTGCTGCAAGTGCTGCGGCGGGTGCTGCTGCTCCGCCACCGGGCGCCGTGCGCTACCGCAGAAGCGTGCACAGCGTTTACAGCTGCGCGACACCGCCTCCTGCATCGACGTCTACCAGCTGAGTGCAGCGCGGCGGCATATGCCGAAGCGCAGCAAAGCGCCACCGCAGCGGTGCGTGCTGCGCGCGAACCGCGATAGTCAGCGAGAGCTTCGGGAATGGTACGAGCGACGATCGACGTCGAGCAGCACGAGTCTGCAGCGCTACGGCGAAGGAAGCACGGGTAGTCTGCAGCGCTTCCGCAGCGCCGAACGAACGACCGAATTCATGGCTGTGACTAGCGAACGAAGCCGACTCCTGGAGGTGGGCTCCACGCAGAGTCTCTTCACGCGGCCCACCTACGACACGAGTGCGGAGCGGGCCACGTCGGCATTCCCCGAGATTGTCCCGATCGCCTGCTCGGGCCCAGGCGCCACCTGGATCTGTAATTGCGCCTATCGATCGCAGTCCTCTTCGACGGCGACCCTAAAGGCGGTTCCCGACGAGACGGGCCTCTACGCGGAGCTGGTCCAAGTGCGCCGCGCGAAAATGCGTGCGGAATCGAGCGATACCGACGGCGAGTCGCCGTCGAAGTCTTGCCATAGCCATGACAGCGGCCAGTTGCGAAGCATCCTAAAGGGTACCGCATCCACGACTACGACGACGACCATGGTCGTCACTACGGAAGTGAAGACGAAAAAGTCGTCTGCCAAAAAGAAGTCTAGGTAATTAAAATTAGCCTGAAATTTAGGCGATAAGAGACTAAAAACGAAAATATAAAGTAGCAAACACATAGATTAAAAATACTGAAATCATCCAGGTAAACTGAATGTGAAATTTAACGTTCTGGTTGCCCGCACTTTAGTAGTCTTCAAGTCTTTTTAGAAAAGAGAAGGAGAGCGCCTTCGGCAAGATGCGACGCGGATTCGGCAAGATCTTCGGCCAACCGAGGTACGTCTTCGGGGAATCGGGTGGCTGGCGTAGTCAGTTGCCCCTGGCCGGAGACCCTCCACCTGCCCAACAAGGTGACCCAGCGGATGATGAAGAGAAGAAAGATAGGAAGGGGTAAGCACAAACATGCTTCCCAAAGGCACTATCCCGTCTATAGCACCGTCATATCCTGGCTGTCTGGTTCAACTAATCGACCAGCCTGTGTCCTGTCCATAATATTTCCGAGCATAGCAGGTACAGGAACGAAGTCCAGATTCGTGTTCGTCGGAAATTCGGTGCATTTTTTACGTTCGGACTGGGGTTCGCTTCGATTTTATTTTTCAACTTAGGATTGGGTAGGATTTTGGAAGTTCCGATCCCTGGGGCACAGTTTCTTAGGCGCTTAAGCACGTTCTACCCTCAGTTTTAGCCGAGACGAGGTCGAGAACGGCACTCCTCCGCCTGGCCAACCGCAGCAGGAACGACGTCCGTCTGGTGGAGGTGGAGGCGGAGGATTCTTTCAGGTACGTACATTTTCCCCCATACGTGGTGGCTTTTGTGTCAATGCATTACGCGACGTAAGAGTCTGCTAGTGCAACTTATTTTACGTCGTGATTTCAGAAGTTCTTTCGAGGAACACCACCGCCCGGCGAAGCAGCTGCTGAGCCGTACTTGCCTCGAGGGCCACGTCCGTCTGGTCGCATGGACTTCGATTCCGACGGCGAATACGCGGAGATCGGTACTTATTACGTCCTGTTTCATCAATTTCGACGCGAAGTTTTAGGCGCTATCCGACCGAAATCAACCGAACGAGGGAACGGGCAGTCTGGCAAGCCGTGGAAGAAGCGAGAAAGTGAGTAGCTTTGAGGTTACTTATTCGAGAAATATACGTGGATTTGCGCTTGCGTTGCTTCGACGCTATATTATCGTCCTTAAGCGTGCGTCCCTATTACAGCCGCTATGCGTCGCGTAAAAAATACCAGCGCTACTGGTTATGCAATCGTGTCCGCCTTCTTTCCTCTACTCTTGCCTGTCTTCAATGCGAGAAAAGTGGCATTTCCAGGGATGCTTCACGTTGAAATTCGACTACTCATCTTTTTTTACAACCGTTTGACTTTAAACGAACTTTTCTGCATGCGCCAAAGATATTCGATAGCACAATAATGTGTCTTCCTTCGTGGACCGTTCAACCGGTGCCAATCTCTACATTATCCTTTGCATTAAGCCGGCGCAACTGAGCCAAATCAAAGCCGCTACCTTTACTTTTTGCGAAGTCTCTTTCTAGAGATGGGACGTAAAATTCCAATTTCTCCTTTCTTCATTGAGATAATAAAACGTTCGCATTTGCCTTTTTCATTAAGTGTCACGGCCAAAGTTGACTTACTCGATATTGATTCCTTTCACGATACCAGCCTAGGAATAGGTCGGGCATCTGTTTCGGGCAAAACGGTGGCTCTATACTCAATTGCATGACGAACCTCTAGCCTCTTAATTGTTCAATTTATTTTATTTTCTCCCTGCGTGATAGTATGCGCAAGGACGCCCAGCACATCGGCCTGATTGGGTCGCTAGTCGGACGTACCTGTTTGTAATCGATGCCGTACTCTTGGTCAGCCGAAAAATAGCACATCCAAAATCGTGCCTCGCACATGTTACCGCATTCTTCCCCTTGGCCATCCTTGTTCCTCCCGATCCTTCTGTGAAGATTCTTACGTTCAGCTGAGGCTAGCATCGCGGGCATCAGTCTTGCATGACGCGCGACTGATTTAATTGGTGAAAAGAAATGTTTTCTAATCTTTTCGTTTCCCCTGCAGAACAGCCGCATTGACACCACGATCTATGATTTGTCGTTTGCTTGAAAGGTCTTTATGCCGCCAAACAGTAGGGGACAACTAGATACTGCGTCTTTTTTTGGTAATGCCATATGACAAGACGTGATGAAATGGAAGATTCGATGTGCAGTCCGGTAACGCATGCTCTCCACACTGCTTCAGTTGCGCCTCATGCAGTACTCTTGCCGCGTTAGTGCGAATAATTTCACGAGCATGTTGGATATCATTTGCTGGCCTTTCATCACTCCGTTAGCCACTTGTGCTCGTCGAAATTAGCATTGTATTTTCTATCTTGGCTACTGAAATCAATTAGGAACGCAATCAATGATTATGGGGGCTTGATCTTAAGGCTCAGCTCTAGTTACCTTTGTCTTCATCTCTGCCGTAGCAAATTAAGACCCAGGCAAAGCGTCTTTTAGTGAGCGTTCCGGTCTCGCCGAAGACCGTGAAATTCGAAGATGAGCTACGCCGCGAAGGCCGCAGCGCCTACCGCTCCGGAAGCGCCTATCCTGCCCAGCGACACGCAGAAGAGTCCCGTTCGCCGCCGGCGAGTCGTCAGTCCTTTCAACACCTACCGCAGGCCGTCGACCATCCAGTACAGCCACACCAGTTGCCACAATCGCCGCAGCACCCGCTCTACAGCCGTCCGGAGAAGTACCGCTTCCAACCGATTATGCCACAGCCGATCACGGCCACGTCGACATCCACCTATTCGACGTCGTCACCAGCACAAGGTTCGCTTAGACCCTGAATGTAGTGTTAAGATTCCCCTAGCGAAGTGGAAGTTATGGATTCGTGTGGATTTCCGGAATGAGAATTCGATGGTGCAGACCCCACCCCCCCCCCCCCCCACATCATGTTCAGTACCCGCTCTGACCCGTTCCGTCTGATCAAAAATGTCATGCTCCTTGCACTAAAGAGGGCACAAGTGCACTTAACGGCGCCCCAAAAACAGCATTTTATGAAACCGTTCCGTTTTCTGTTCCATCAAACGCCACTGCAGCGCACCAGCTATACAGTTGATAGCTGAAACTTTAGGCTCCTCGCGCCCACCGACCGCATCGACGACCATGACTGATCTGGACGAAGCTACGCTGGACCTGCTGAGAATATCCACCGAGCCGACTTCGATCAGCTTCAGTAGCACGGCGAGAGTGTCGCCGAATGCGGACAAGTTGCCGAAAGCGGCGTCCACGAGCTCCATGCACAAGGTCATTCGCACGAAGGTCAGTAGCGTAGCTCGAAACGCATTCATCGAGGAAATCCCACGTTAAGGATGGTGGTACGCTGAAGCTGGCGAACCAGTTCACCTGGGACGAGGAGCGTCTCAAATCGAATTCCCCGGACAGCATCAGTGCGTCGCTAGCTGGCGCTGTGCCACCACAACCGGCACAACATCCCGGACCTTCTCGCGGCGTTGGCTCCGCCTTCCGACCTACTGCTCCACCACCGATGCCTCCGAGCGGCACGACCACGACGACTGGGACGATCAACGACGAGTATGAACAGAACGGCGAAACGACGGAGAGCCACAGGTAAGCACAATGTCAATCGCCTTTTTGTACAAAAAAAAAGAAACAGAGAGCGTCGCTAGTAAAGATTGGGAACCGTACCATACTACGGCCTGTTCCGTACTAAAGGCGACAACCAGTACGGTTGTACGGTACGGAGAGGATCAGTACGGTACTGCGTACGGTACGGGGGTGCCGAGTGCCGATGCCTACTCCGTACGGCATTGGTACGGTACAGAGTACGGTTCGGTTATTTGATCGCTATAACCGTACCTTGTTACGCCATCTACCGTACTCGATACCGTGCTGGCACGGTATGCAGTACGATATGAGGGATCAGTACGGTACGGAGTTCGGCACGGATTAGGTTTGCCGTCCTTTAGATGCTAGTCACTGTCGTAAACCGCTCTTTAAGACGCGAATACGTCGCCGAAGGAGAGCACCACCGCATCCACCCTCCGGTCGTGAGGACCACCGTCGAGGGCAAGCTGAAGATGGAGAAGAGCGTCGGCGCCCACCTGCGCACCATCGACCACTCCATCGCAAAGGCGTACACCATTCGCGACACGACGACACACTACCTGATCCGAACTCGAATGGGCCGACGTGAGATCGTCATCGAAGAAGGAGCATCCGGCGCCGGTACCGACGATGCGCAAGGCCTGGGCGTCCGCAGCTCGGGAACGTACAAGCTCTCGGTCTACGAGGATGGTCAGGAGATTGGTCGTCATGAAGCGGATATTCGGGTGCCGGACAACATGGTAAGTTCGCTGAGTATTTTCTGTCATTTGCTCGTCAGTCATTAGAAAAGGCGCAAGGTTCTAGTTACGACAAGCGAGAACTATCAGCGTTTTTTCGACCACTTTTTCAATGATGTACATCTTGATGAAATACCCAAAAACCAAGTACTTGGTCCGAATATACCTCTGAAAATATCAAGCCAACCTGAGCCTAGGCCAAACACGATGCAATAAGCCTGCCCTTGAAACTTGCTCATGCAGAGTCATGATCTTCGCATTTTCAGAGCAAGCCCGACTACCTGGCGAAGCTGAGCGAGCAGCTGCTTGCCGATCTGGCCACACTCGACGGCGAAGAGATCACTGCTGCCACTCGGGTGGAGGTAGAGCGTGTCGAGGATATCACCGACATCGTCAAGACCTACCTGATCGGCCAGGCGGTTCCCGAGCTGGAGGAGGAAGTGCCTGCAGCCGTCACCGCTCCGGCCTTCGTGGAACCGGAATTCAACTACGAGTCCGCATCGGACAACTTGTCCGAGCGGGCGACTCCGATCGCCCTCGAGAACAAGGCCTACATCGACACGCTGGAGCGAGAGCAGGAGACCGAGCTCGAGACGAAGGGCATCAACATCGTGCAGGTAAGGCCTGAAAACATAGACCCCAAGCACCCTAAATTCCGGTTTCCAAAGCATTGTTTTGCTCTAGGAGGGCCGCGTCTTCGAGGACATCATCCGAATCGGGCCAGCCGCACGCGCTATTCCCGACTGGTCGGACACCGAGTCCGTCGACTCCATCCTGGCCAAGAGGCGTGAGCCGCGATGCACCACAGCGAGTGCGGATTGTGACCTACAACGCCGGGAGGATCAGTCTTTCAACGAGGTCATCTTCGCGCAGGCTCGAATCGAAGGCATATCGCTGCTCCTGCGAACGGAGCGTCTGAGAAGGAGGAAAGAGCCAGAACCAGCAGCGTACGGCCTCGAGCGCCAGGGACAGTCCTTCGCTGACAGGACGGTTCTGAGGTGACGTGACAATGAAATTAAGCTGTACCTTAAGCCATAAACTGAACCCTTGATAAATGACCAAGTGTATAAAACGCACCGATCAGCACTACCTAACTGAGAGTTTCAGGACCGGTCGTCGTTTCGAAAGCGAAGAGGAGGAGCGGAAGGAACCAGAACCAGCCGCGTATGGCTTGGAGCGCCAAGGACAGTCATTCGCGGATAGGACGGTTTTGAGGTCAGTGACATTCTCTTTAGGCCAAATCATAAGCCAAAAACTGACTAAACTTTAAAAAATAAACCTTTTTGAGTGCATAAAACAAACCTAATGAGTACTGTCTCATTGACAATTTCAGGAGCGGTCGTCGCTTCGAAAGCGAAGAGGAGGAGGCGCCTCCACGCAGTGCCGTAGCTGACTGCGATCTGCACCGAACGGAAGACCGCAGCTCGAATGAAGTCGTAATCGCGGTAGCTTCCACTTGGCCTGACTTGTTGCCTGTCAACGTCCAGCGTCCGAAGCCACCACCACCGAAGGAGCCAGAGCCGGCAGCCTACGGCATTGAGAGGCAGGGACAGTCATTCAGGTAAGCGTCTCAGTACTCTTGGAGCATCAATCAAGTGTCTTTATTCTTCATCGATTAAATGTCTTTTTCAAACAAAGGCTACCAACCTGCTCTTTTTTCAAAAGTAATAACGAAAGTTCACTTTGCGTTAGTCCTAAACGGGAGAAAAACATTCTTCCTTGCCTGAATTTAAGGTGGGCTCTCGAGGACAAGTCTTAGCAAGCCTACCAGAGCATCTGAGCATGAGCTTACACCACTCTTGGCATACCACATTTTGACAGAGCTTACCTGAATTTTTTAGCGACCGAACCGTGCTGCAGCAGCGTAAGCGCTACGACTCCGAGGAAGAAGAAGCCAAGCCGCCGACACCGCCTGCACCGGTCACAGCAGTGGCCGACTGTGACTTGCACCGCTCGGAGGACCGTAGCGCCAACGAGGTGATCATCGCTGTGCCGCGCACCGAAGCCCCAATGCACGTGCCCATCCGACGGCCGACGCCCGCAACTGCGCTGGCGGACTGCGACCTCCACAAGACGGAGGACCGCAGCGTGAACGAGGTCGTCACGGAGATGCCTCGAGTGGAATCGCTTCGAGCCGTGATCAAGCGCCCGAAGCCAAAGCCGAAACCGTTGGAGCCGGCAGCCTACGGGCTAGAAAGACGCGGTCAGGAGTTCTCTGGGCGGACGGTTCTGCGTTCGGCAGGGCGATTCGAGTCCGAGTCGGAGGAGTCTGAAGAGGAAATAACTCTCACGCATGGTTGGTACTTTGTTCGTGTTAGGGAGTCCAGGTCCTGTATTCGTAGCAGAGGGTCCGAGAATGCCTTTATTGGGAGGATGTCTTTTTGGAAATCTGCGCCCACTCGCGGTGAAGACGCAAGTGTTTGTTCTAGGTTTCGGATCCCGTTCTACGGAGAGAGTGCAAATTTTTAGTCAGTTTTTATTTAGGAAAGACCTTTTTACCGGGTAAGACGCCTAGCGGTGGGTCTCTGGGACATGTTATCCCACAGAACAGTGAGGCTGCTTTATTTCTTCCTCGTGAAAAAAAATCTGGAAAAATAATCGCTCCATATTTTTGGGTCAGCCTTCCACTTTTTTTTTTACAAATTCCGCCCTAGCCGGCTGCCCCGAACTCTGCGCAGTGGACTTCAAATTCTTACGATCCGTCCCGCTTTCAGCTCCTCCACCTCGACAAGTCCAACCGCCGCAACCGCAGGCCCAACAGCCACCACCGCAGATCAATATCCTACAACCGTTGATGGCCCTGGCTCAACAGCAACACGTCCAAGAGGAGAGCCTACAGCGCATCGAAGTTGTGCAGCAGCCTTCGCAGCGGCTAATCATGTCACCCGTTGAAGAAGAGCCGGAAGCAGCTGCATACGACTTGATGCAAAGTGGTCAGTAGATTCTGGTCGGTCAACATGAGGTCACGCCTGCGAGTTTAGGTCAGTACCTCGAGGGACGGGGCCGAATGCGTCGCATGTACCGCTACTCCTCCGCCGAATCGTCCGAGGTCGGCCATCCGATCGAAGCCGAAGAGCCACCGCAAGCTGCCTACGACCTCCAAGCGGCCGGTGCTCACTACGAGGGCTCTTCCCGCATGCGTAGGCTGCGCAAGTACGAATCGGAGACGTCGCTGGATTCGTGGCATGAGGCGGCCAAGCGTGGTGGAGGCGTCACGCACGTCACGCTGTTCAAGAAGGAGTCGGACGGACGGTTCAAGATCACCATCGAGTGCCCGAACGTCGGCCCGCCGATGTCGATGAGAGTGCGAGAGGTGCCGGACCAAAGGTATGCCGACACGTGACAAGCAAACGCTCACTCTCGGAGGCCCCTTACGTTAAGTTTAGTTAACTATGGAGTTTCCAAAACAAGCTTTAGCTTTGTTCTCTAACAAAAAGGTTCTGTCCTCCCCTAGATCACGGGGTCATATGGTCAGATCAGAATGGCAGTAAGCACTCTACGGGGGTCCAATCCAACCATGCTTTCAAAGCGTATACGCGGACTTTCTGATGTAACTAAAGTATCAGAATTATCAGAATTGCCAAGCGGAGCAGGCATGTTAGGGAAGCCGATAAAAATTCATTTTCTCATAATTTCGACATAAAATTGTTTTATACTTCAAGCTTCCTCATTTTGGGTCGAGCAAATACGAAAGTTATTTTGCTTGCAAAAAAACAATGCAAAATGTGAAAACAGAACCAAAATTACTGACGGGGATTTAACTGTTAACGTTTCTACTAATTTTCGGTTACCTTCGTTCGGATTGCTTGGACTTGCCAATTCAGTTCTAGTTTAACTTTAGGAGGTTTTCTCTGGCCTGGCGCTAGGTTCAGTTCGATTTTGGTTAGCTTACCCACCTCTAGGCCCCAAAAGGAGCTTCGGAAAAGAACGTCAACTCGCCATTAGTGGACATCGTACATCGTCGACCTTAGGTACGAGACGCTCGAATACGTCAAGATGCTCGAGCGGGACACCGACGGGCCGTCGACGTCCCAAGCGGCCGAGGTCACATTCAAGTCGGGCAATCAGTGGCGGGAGAGATTCAGCGGCACTTCGCAGCGTCTGGAAAACACGACGCTAACAGCTGACTTGAAGAAGGCGTCACTTGCGATTCTTAACGACTCAAGCGGCGAAAGGCATCAAACGCTCAAGACACATCGCCTGGAGCTGGCCAAGTTCTCCTTCCACGAGTCGAGGCAGGAGCAGGCGACGGTGATGTACGCGCTGCAGAACGATGCCGCCCGGCGGAACTCTCTCGAAGCCGGCAAGACCCTGCGAGAGGTCTCAGTCTCCAAGGTTCAGCTCAGCGCCGGCGAATGCGCCCTCGAGACGTCTTACCTGAGCGTCACCATCCAGGCGGCAGAGCCCAGGCTGAGCGTCGAGGGCAAAGTGCGAGAGCCACGCAAGGAGGTGCTCGTGAAGGGCTTTACCCAGATGCACCTCGAGTCCACCTCAACGCTGGTGTACCTGACCAATCCCAAATCAACGGATGAGCTGCGTGAAATGCGCGTGCGTGAGCCCAGGAAACCTGCGCCTGTTGAGCTGTGGACTGTCGCACAAAAGGCCGAAGCACTCAGTCAATATGTGCACATGCAGCGAAAGGACACCTACGGGCGTGAACTCGACGCAGAGCGACATATGGCGGCAACACGACAGGAACGAACCGAGAAGCGAATGCGCGAGTACAGCGTGGAGAATGAACGATGCGCCGTGATGCTGGAGAACCGAGGAGCGACCGGAGAGCGCATCTCGTCGGCGTGGGCGGAACAAGTTCAAGGTGAGCCGTGTGCCCGTGGTGTGAGCAGTGAGCCTGCAGCTCTCGCTGAAGCGTCCCCGTCCACCCAAACCCACCACCACCACCATGAGTGGGAGTCAACCGCAAAGGGTGCTGCGTACTCTGCCGTCTCCTCCTCCTCCACCACCACTCCTCCTTCCACTATGCCACCGCTTGGCTCCTCACCTCCACCACAACCACCCGTGTGTCGTGCACTCCTCACCTCCTCAGAGACGACCGCAACGGAGAGAATGGTATCGCAGGCGGTCCGCCTAAGCGAGCGACCCCCGGGCGCACCACTGTTGCCGCCGCTAGTGGGCGCCGCCCCCGAGCACCAACACCAAGTTAGCACTTGCACGAAACGCATGCACCTGGCAAACTATAAGACACTCTTGCCGCCGCATGGCGCAGCGCGCGCCGTATGGCCGCCGCAGCGACGCGCCTCAGCCACGCAATTGACCTCGACTACGCGCGAGCCGTCCCAGGAATGGCTCCGACACGAACTGACGGTTAAGGCGGACTCCGAGCCGAGGACCTTCGGCCGACCACCGGTCCATCCGGACGTCCCAGTGTCGGCCCACGAGACCATCAGCGAAGTAAGCTCCATTACGGCGGCGGAAACGGACCAATACGACGCCCACTATTCGACCCAACAACGGCCCATCTACACTCGAGCGGTCTCCAGCGGCGGTGCGGTCGAGACCATCCAGGCAGAGGAAGCGTGGCAAAGAACCACGCGAGAAGGTTCTCTACCTGAACCCCTATGGCGACGTGAGATCTACGAGAAGGAAACGACGTCCATGACGAGCTCCCTCATCGGCAGTGGTATCCCCGTGGAACTGGTAGGTAGAGAGGTGATGTCCGAGTCCTACGAGGAAGATGAGCGCTTAACCAGTTCGATGATGACCGATTTTGGACGGGCTTCGGTAGAGCAAGACTTCTCGGTGTCCGAAGCGAACGAGCTATACACGCGCATAACCGGTGGGCAGACGACGATGGCAGGCGAGGCGACTAAGGACTCCGAAGCGCAGAAAGTTCAGCAAGAAGGTCGGCTAGAAGTCGTCACCGAAGCTGAAGAGCACCGAGAAGACGTTGCGCTTTCCGTTAGCGAAAAGCGGTCTGAAGACAGGGACTCCCTGACGGTCAACTTGTACCCAAACCTATCGCTTGAAGCTGAATTTTACGCTGAAGCTGAAGGGGAAGCCAGTGAATCTACGGAAATCTCCGAAGCCCCGCAAATTCAGCAGCGTCCAACGGGTGAAACTCTGGTAAAAGCCGAGGAAAAATGCGAAGAAGTAGCAGTCGTACTAGACCAGAAGTGGACCGAAGGCGTTACACTCTGCCTTCACGCCGAAGTAATAGCCGAAACGGACACGCTGAGCGAACTCGAGCAAATGACGACGTCGGCCAAGCAGCAAAAGAAGAAGCTAGAATCGTTGCTGCAGAAGATGTCCTCATACGAAGAGGCTGAAGCAGCTGCATCACCCCGACATGCGTCTGTACCGGTCCATATTGAACTCCGGGGAAAAGAAAGGTCCGACTCAGGCCTTCCAGGTTCGACAGCCCCCGAGACGCCTTCAACCGACGTCGAAGTGGCGATGTACCAAGTTCCGCCTGTCTACTCTGGTGCTGCGGCAACGGCTCAGAAGGACGTAACTCCGGAAACATCAGGATTGCTACGCACTGCAGCAACAACTCAAGCAGCATTAGGAGTCGACAGTCAGTTTACCAAGCAATCGTCTGAACCTGTTGTCATTGCTAAGACTCTTGGCGAAGCATCTGCTGCAACGACGGGTCGTGAATTCTCTATCGAACGAGAAGCAGTTGACCGTAAACTTGCACGTGCCGAGGAGGAGCAAGATGCAGCCCACATCGCTGCAGACCGAGAGTCGTCGTCAGAAGAAGGCAGCTTTGCTGAGTTCGGTTCGCAGCAAGCCAACATCGCAGCGAACCTTCAGCGAATCGCAAGAGGCAGGTCGTTCGAAGAGCGACACGAGCAGAAGATCCCCGTATCAAAAAGCATTTCAGAGACAAAAATGACTCGAGCGTCCTCTGAGGAAGCTACTACGCGGGACGTCCTTCTTGGCTTGCAATCACGCCATGAAGCCATAGATCAAACGCAAAACGTGCCGCTAACTGAGATCGCTCAGCTAAAATCCAAGCAAGCGACCGAGGAGTCGCAGTCATTGAGACTTCATCCATCCGAAGCAAACTGCCGACCGAAGTCACAGAACAGCAGCTACGAACCGCTCGTATTGACACTGCTGTTTTGAGTACGCCCGAAGCATCGGAGTCAGTAACTGGACTGATACACCAAGTTGAAATCGTTGATACCGAACATTCAACTGCAGTTGGACTAATCGAGAGGTCTGCGACGTCGGACAAGCTTAGCATCGAGGCTGCTTCTCGTGTGGAATCAGGCATGTCAGAGGAATTCGGTCGACCTGAAGCAGGAGATGAAGCCACGAAAGCACTTGCCCAAGCATCATCGGACGCAGCAAGCCGCCAGTTTTCGGTCGAGGAGCAGGCATCTGAACAACAAGTAACTGGAGCGGGAGACACTGAAACGCTTGCACATACCATTGGCGACAGAGCCACTTCCGAAGAGCGAGCTACATTCGCCGAATACGGAGATCAACAGGCTTCCATAGCAGCTAATCTTCAGCGTATTGCAAGAACTGGCTCGCTTGGCGAGCAGGAACAGAAGCGTCCAGTGTCCGCGTTACTCAAAGAGACACAAGAAATGCGAGCAGCGTCCGAAGAGGCAACTTCACGAGGCATGACTTTCGACGCTGAACCTCAAGCTGCAACCACAGGTGAAGAGAGAAAAATGACAACTTCCGTGTCGACGCAGCTTGCATCGAAGCAAGCTCAAGAGGAGACTCAGTGCATACAGACTTCAGTGAGCGCACTTCCATCGAGTGAAACCGCAGAACTTCAAATTAAGGCACCTCGTGCCGATGCTACTGGTTTGAGTGCACATGAAACCACCCTTACCACCGCTGGCCTGATACACCAAGTCGCAGTCGTTGACGCAGATCAAGCTGCTGCAGTTGGACGTATTGATAACGTCGTGACTTCGGAAGCTCTTCAGACCGCAGCTGCTTCAGAACAACGAACGTCCGTTACTAGCTCACTTGATGATGTGAGCAGGGGTCTTCAAGCAGCAACCGTCCTTAGAGAACCATCAGCCGATGCTACTTTCCGAGGGCTCTCCATCGAGAAAGAAATCGTCGAGCAGCAAGCAGTCCGTCCAGAAGAGGCGGAGGCACTTTCTCATACAGCTGCTGATCGTGCGACGTCGAAAGAGCGAGCGACTTTCGCAGAATATGGTGATCAACGAGCCGCCATCGACGCCAATCTGCAACGCATTGCTAGAGCTTCTCCAGTGGCTGAGCAACAACAAACTTTCGCTGAGACAACGAGCCTATCGGAAAGAAAGGACGCCAAAGCTGCGTCAGACGTGGCTGCGTCGCGGGACCTTGCGCTAGCTACAGAAGAACGCCAAGCAGGCACCGAAGACGCTAGAAAGATCATCCCACTTGATGTTGCGGAGCTTACGTCTAAGAAAGCGTCCGAAGAGGCCATCGGAATAAAGGCCGATCTTACCCAGCCATTCATAGGTGCAACGACTGAGCAGCAGCTGAAAGAGGCCCACGCGAATCTTGCTGGCTTAGCCACACCTGAATCGACGCTGGAAAGCGTCAATCAACTTCATCAGGTTTCCACCGTCAGTACCGACGAAGCTGCTGCAATCGGAATTATGGACAAGACGAAAGCGTTAACGGAACTGAGTACGCCGGCAACATCTGACCAGGCTACGGGCATTTCCGGCAGGCTTGTTCGTCCGGAAACCGAAGAACAGACAACCACTGTAATTGACGAGAAGGCAAGTACCACTACAGGACGAGCATTATCGGTAGAGAGTCAGGATGTAGAGCAGCAAGTCATTCGTCAAACTGAAGTGCGAGATCTTACTCATACTGCGAGTGACCGACCTACTGCCGAAAGCAAGGCTTCTTTCACCGAATACGGGGATCAGCAGGCGTCCATCGAAGCTAATCTTCAGCGAATCGCTAGAGCGTCACCGGTGGCCGGACAAGAGCAGAGGCTACCAGTATCAAGAAGTCTGTCCGCAACGAAGTTAGCAAAGGCTGCTCCCGAAGATACTACTAGCCGAGAGGTTGCTTTTAACGTCGATGCATCGGAGTCCGAAGTTGGTCGAGTGAGCAAGATGCCTACAACTGCTAGTGTTGACCTGTCGTCGAAAGCGGCCAAGGACGAAACAGTAGGCACGGATTCGTCGATGAATGTCCCGTTAGCTGAAGCAGAAGTCCAACGTCAACTCCAGGCACCTCATGCCGGTCCCGAAGTGGGCCTCACGACGCCAGAATCAACAGTACAAACCGCTAACTTAACCCATGAAGTCACAGTTGTCGACTCTGACCAGGGATCAGCGGCTGGTGTCGTCGAAAGGTTGAAGTCAACTGAAAATTTCCAAACTCAAGCATCGTCTGATGCCATGACAGCGGGTACTGGCGTACTAGCTCAGCCAGCAAGGAGCACCGACGCCGGTAAGACACTCGTCGAGGCTCAAACTGATGCCACTCTTCGACAGTTTTCGACGGAACGGCAGCTCTCCGAACATGGAGCGGTCAAACGGGACGAAGATCTAGGCATTTCGCATACTGCACCAGAGCGAATGAGCTCTGAGGAGCGTGCCACGTTCGCTGAGTTCGGCACACAGCAAGCATCCATTGAAGCTAATCTTCAGCGCATCGCTAGAGCGTCGTCAGTAGCTGAGCAGAACCAAAAGATTCCCGTATCGAGAAGTCTTTCGGAGACGAAACTAACCCGGGCAACATCAGATGAAGCAACTTATCGAGACGTTAATTTGGCGACAGACGCAGCGGAAGCAGAAGCTAAGCAGACGGGCAAAGTGCCAGCCACTACAACGTCCGGCTTGTCAACGAAGGCTGCAGCAGACGAAATTACGGACGTACAGCCGTCGCTAAGCGTCCCTGAAGCCGAAGCAGAGGCCAGTCGTCGGGTACAAGCAGCACTTGTTGGCCCCGCGGCAGACCTAGCAACGCCTGAGTCTACCGTTCATACGGCTAACTTGACACACGACATTACTGTTATCGAGTCTGACCAAGCTATCACCGCTGGTATCGTGGAAAGATCGAAATCAACCGAAAATTTACGGTCTCTAGCGCCATCAGACATAACTGTTGGTGTTGCTGGCGAGCTTATCCACCGCGAAACGAGCCAGTCCGCCACTAAGGCACTCGCATCGGCTCAAGATGATGTCGCTGCTGGGCAGTTCTCGATCGAACAACAGGAAGTCGAGAAGGAAACAGTTCGACCGACCGACGTTCTAGCCATTTCGCATACTGTCCAAGACCGAATAGGCTCTCAAGAGCGTGCTACATTCGCTGAGTTTGGCACGCAGCAAGCTTCCATCGACGCTAATCTTCAGCGCATCGCTAGAGCGTCGTCAGTAGCCGAGCAGGAGCAAAAGGTCCCGGTATCTAGGAGCCTTTCCGAGACGAAAATCACTCGAGCTGCGTCCGCTGAGGACACTTCACGAGATATTACGCTTACCACTGAAACGCCCTACGGAACCGCTACCGAGACCAAGAACCTACCTACTGCTAGCGTCGCTACACTTAAGGCCCAGCAACCATCGGAGGAGACGAGCAGCGTAGCAGCCTCCATGACCGCCCCGGCGTCTCTGCAAGAGACCGAGGAGAAGGTTCAGGCTCCTCACACCAGTACTACTGGCATGATAACCCCGGAATCAACGACTCGAAGCGTGGACCAAATCCACCAGATGACTACCACCGTTTCAGACGAATCGGCTGTTGTGGGAATCGTTGAGAAGGCAGCGATAACGGAGGGCTTTACCACTGTAGCGGCGACTGAATCGGGCAGAGTTGTTGAAGGTTTACTTGCTAAGCCAGAAGCGCAACGTCAAACCGCTACAACGCTTGCCACGACACTCGGTATGGAGACGACTCGAGGATTTTCGATTGAGCGTGAGAGCGCAGAGCAGCAAGTCGTCCGTCCAGATCAGTTGGAAGCCCTGCCTCACACTGTCGAAGACCAGCAGTTGTGTGCCGAGCG
Organism: Aphelenchus avenae; assembly: GCA_020875895.1. NCBI lineage: Eukaryota > Metazoa > Nematoda > Chromadorea > Rhabditida > Aphelenchidae > Aphelenchus > Aphelenchus avenae. The sequence continues at coordinate 33,306 of JNEY01000365.1, forward strand.
AGGTGACTTCGTCGAGTACAGCTCACAACAAGCAACAATCGAAGCAAACCTTCAGCGAATCGCTAGAGCGTCGTCAGTAGCTGAGCAGGAACAGAAGGTTCCGGTGTCCATGAGCCTTTCTGAGACAAAAATCGCTCGAGCCATGTCCGAGGAAGCTGCTTCTCGAGACCTCGGTTTCAAGATTGAAGCACCGTCGGAAATCGCAGCTGTGACGAAGAAGATAGCCCCCACTAGCGCTGCTGAACTTGCCTCTAAACAATCCATCGAAGAGTCACGAAGTTTGGAGACTTCCATGCAAGCACCACCGGCACAAGAAGACATCGACCACAAAGTGAAGTCAGCTCATATCGGTTTAAGCGGAATAACGACCCCGGAATCGACGCTTCAAACTGCCAACCAGATCCATCATCTAACCACGGGCGCAACTGCTGAAGCCACTGCAGCCGTGGTACGCGAAGATTCTGCAGCGTCGATGGCGTTAGGAGCTGTAGCTGCTAAGAAGGAGTCAGCGGACGTCGACCGTACGCTAGCTCAGAAAGACGAGAGACAACTGACCGTAAAGTCACTAGCTGAAGCAGTAGCAGCCACGACGGCTCGCGACTTTTCGGTAGAGAGGGAGACTATCGACACGCAAGTTGGACGACCAGAACAAGCCCATGAGCTTACCCACACAGCAGCTGATAGAGCGACTTCAGAAGATCGAGCTGCATTCGTTGAATACGGCTCCCAACAAGCGTCCATCGATGCCAACCTTCAGCGCATTGCTAGAGCTACGTCAGTAGCTGAGCATGAACAAAACATCGCGGTGTCGAGGAGTCTTTCTGAGACAAAAGTCGCTCGAGCTCTGTCCGAAGAAGCTGCTTCTCGAGACCTCAGTTTCACTGTTGAAGCACGCTCGGAAAACGCAGCCGTGACGAAGAAGCTGACCTCCATTAGCGCTGCTGAACTTGCCTCCAAGCAATCCGTCGAAGAGGGACGTAGTTTGGAGGCTTCGATGCAGGTGCCACCAGCACAAGAAGATGCGGACCACAAAGTGAAGTCCGCTCATGCAGAGGAAAGCGAAATAACGACCCCTGAAACAACGCTTCGAACTGCCAACCAGGTCCATCATATTACCACCGGCGTTACTGATGAAGCCATCGCAGCTGCGGTACGCGACGGTGTTGCATTGTCGGCGACCTTGGGAGCTGCAGCTGCTACGACAGAGTCAGCGGACGTCGACCGTATGCTAGCTCAGAAAAACGAGGGACAACTGACAGTAAAGTCATTAGCTGAATCAGTAGCAGCCACGACGGCTCGCGACTTTTCGGTCGAGAAGGAGACTCTCAACGAGCAAGTTGGACGACCTGAACAAGCCCATGAGCTTACCCACACAGCTGCGGATAGAGCGACTTCAGAAGAGCGTGCAGCATTCGTTGAATACGGCTCCCAACAAGCATCTATCGAAGCTGACCTTCAGCGCGTAGCAAGAGCGGCGTCAGAGGCTGATCACGAGCAGAAAATCCCGGTGTCGAGGAGTCTTTCTGAGACGAAACTCACTCGAGCTGTGTCCGAAGAAGCTTCCTCTCGTGATCTTACCTTCAGCGTAGAAGAACCTTCCGAGCTTGCTGCTCAAACAAAGAAGCTGCCTACCGCCAGCGCTGCTGAACTGACATCCAAGCAAGCTCCCGAGGAAGCGCTAAGCATGCACACTTCGGCAACAGCCCCGTCGGCACACGAATCAGCTGAAAGGCAGCTGGCATCTCCACGTATGGATGCTGCGGGAATAACAACTGCACAGTCAACGATGGACACTGCTGACCGGATCCACGCGATTACCACCGTTGCTGCAGACGAAACGACAGCAGCAATGGTCAAGGAAACGGTCGGAGCTTCCGAGTCTCTAAGAACTGCAGCGTCAACGAAGAAGGAAGAGGCTGACGTCGTTGGCATGATGACTAAGCCTGGTGACGATGGACAAACCGTTAGGTCGCTTGCCGAAACAGTGACGGCAACGACTGTTCGCGAATTCTCGACAGAGAAAGAACAAATCCAGAAGGAAGTCTTCCGAGCAGAGCAAGACCTGGAGCTCTCTCATGCAGCTCCTGACCGAGCGGCCTCGGAAGCGCGTGCCACGTTTACCGAGTATGGCCAGCAGCAAGCGGACGTCGAGGCCAACTTGCTGCGTATCGCAAGAGCATCTTCAGCCACCGAGCAGGAGCGAAAAATGCCAGTCTCCAGGAGTCTATCCGAGACAAAAACCACTCTTGCTTCGTCTGACGAAGCTGCTTTAAGAGAGCTGTCACTTGGTAACGAAGACGCCCACATGATCGTTGGCAAAACGAACAAGGTTCCTCTAACTAGCGCTGCTGAGCTAAGTTCCCCAGCAACAACCGAGGAGGCGCTAAGTACGCACGCTTCCGTCAGCGCACCATTAGCGGTAGAAACAACAGAGAGTCAGCTTAAGGCCCCTAATGCCACGACTATCGACTTGTCTACGCCGGAGTCAACGCTTCGAACTGCCAACCAGATCCACCAGATTACCCCGCTTGTTTCAGATGAGGCCGCGGCGGTTGGAGTCCGACAAGAACGTGTCGTGACGTCGGAAGCGCTCCGAACTGCGGCAGCTTCACATGAAGCTATCGATGTCGCTGGCCAACTTGTTCAACCGGATGGAAGGCAGGAAACATCAAAGAAAGTAGCCGAAACACCAAAGGACGCAACTGATCGACAGTTTTCCGTGGAACGGCAGTCACTCGAGCAGCAGGCTTCTCGACCAGGAGAAGCTCAAGTGTTCGAACACACTGCTGCCGATCGGCTAACCTCCGAGGAACGCGCTACGTACGCGGAATACAGCAAGCAGCAAGCCGATATTGAAGCGAATCTCATGCGCCTTGCGAGATCGGCCTCTGTGGCCGAGCGGGAGCAGAAGGTGCCGGTCGCAAGGAGCCGCTCAGAGTCGAAGATGACTCGATCTGCGTCGGAGGAAGCCGCTTCACGAGTCCTTTTGATAAGCGCTGAAGAGTCGCATGCTAAAGCGGACACGAAAACGAAATTGCCTTCTACCAGCGCAGTACAACTTACTTCCCAGCAAACCACCGAGGAGGCGCTTAGCATGCAAACGTCGGCCACTGCGCCGCATGTCTACGCATCAGCTGAACGGAAACTCATCGAGCGAGTGCGCCAACAGGAATCCGTCGTTGCATCGGAGACTAGCGACGAGCAGACCTCTGGCATAGTCTCCATGGAGTACGGAATATCTGGCGAAGCCGCTAGTAGAGTTCATGCATTAGCTCGCAGGGACAGTGCGACGATGCGTACGTCGGTAGCTTCGGTAGAATCACTGAATATGTCTTCGGAGCTCTCGCTGCCACCGGCGTTAAGAGAAGCCGAACTGATTAAAGCCACTGCGACTTCTGCCGCAACAGATCGTCGCCTACAGGACGCCAAGGTCAGCACGGAACAGAAACTCTCCAGAAGCCCATCCGATTCGGGTGCTCAGAGCGTTATCGACGATCGACATACTGCCTCGGAAGCGTCGCAAGCACGCGAATTTGGAGACGTTACTGCGTCAACGGAAGCCGTACTGCAAAGAATCCAGCGTCCTCCGACCAGTGCTGAATTAGCAGGAGTAATGCCAGCAGGAAGGGCACTCGTCGACCAGCTGCAGACCCGAGCTTCTTCAGAGCAAGCGACAGCTCAGCACGTCACCTTGCAAAGGTCTGCCTCTGTCGATAAGGCCGAACCCTACAGGAAAAATCATTCCAAACATGAGCTTTGGAGAATTCTCCGCAAGGGCTGCCGCACAAAACTCCGAAGCGTTCCAGTCCTCTCTAATGCGATCCGACGAAAAGGAGCTCGTCAAGGGCGTCATAAAGTCAGCAAGTTTGGCCGCAGTAGGCACCAGGTTGGCTGAAGTGTCCCACGAGGACACCGGACTAACCAGGTCCGTCGAATACGTCGGAGGTGAAACCGCTCGAGCAACGCTCCCGCTACGCCACGAGGCTAGTGGAGCCCTCCTGGCCAAATCAGCATCGATGGAGGCCGTTTCCGCCAGTCAGTACCTCGTCCGAGCACCCAAGTCTGCGACCGAAATGACTGCCAGAGAAGCCATGTCCGCAGGAATTCACGGAGACTATTCGATCTCGTACGAAGACATCACCAAGAGCATTGGTCGCGTGTCGGACGCGGAGACCAGTGAGTACACGGCTCAGTGGGTGAGAACAATTTCGACGGAGGGCGTCTTCGACGAGTACGTCACCGAAGAGGCTGATGCGGGAATCGAAATCACTCGCCTCTCGAGACCACCTGCAGAAGCAGTGATGGGAGCAGAAATGCCGGCATCAAGAGGACTCCAAGAATCCCTTCGCTCATTCGCTGCTGGAGATGCACAGAGCGGGCAGAACGTCGGATTCCAGAAGGGCTCGGCGCATGAAACAGCTCGTGAAGCTCGCAAAATCGGACACTCTGAAGCCACGTCGCTCGTCGCACGCTCCGCTAGCGTGGAGCACGTGACTTGCGGCACGCAGCTGTCGCAGGCGGATCAGCATGAAATATCTCGAGCAGTTAGATCAAGCTCCTACGAAGCGACATCCGCAGCGAAACTTAAAGAAGCCGGCGATGAAGTCAAAAACTTGACAAAGTCGATCACCGTGGTCGAAAGCGATCAGTACGCCGCTGGGACCGTCTCAGTCTCTATGCCAGGCACGGGAACGTTGGCTACTAAGGCCTCTGGCGATAGCAGTGTGGCCACTGATCAAGTGCTTCCTGCAAGAGCCACCTCTGAAGCTGCAGAGCACGCAAGAAGGGAGCTGGTCCAAGACAGGGCTCAACGAGCTTTCTCGGTGGATGCTACAACGTCGGAGTCCCGCATCGAAAGAAGGGAACAGTCACTTGAAGCACGTCGAATCACGCCACAGCCCCACGAGAGCGCTGCTGAAGAGAAGTACAAAGAATTCGAGAAGCACGACACGGAAGTGGAAGCACACTTGCGACGAATTCAAGCACCAACCCGAGCCGGTGAAGCAGGTGGTGTACTAACCGAAGGAAGACAACTGTCCCAAACGCTTCTGTCCACGGCAGCAGGCGACGTACAAAGTGCTCAGGACGTGGGCCTTCAGAAGGGCGCAGCATACGAAACCGCTAGTGAAGCGAGCAAGATAGGCCATGCAGAAGCCGCTGGTCTTGCGACACCTGCCGCTGCCATCGAGCAGGTTACTTCGGGCAGTCAGCTGGCGCAAGCCGATCAGCTGGAGACCGCTCGAGCAGTGCGAGAAAGCTCTTACGAGTTGGCAGCTACCGCAAAGTTGCCTGAATCAAGTGAAGAGACTAAGAATTTGACGACTAGCATTAGCGTCTTAGAATCAGACCTGCATACCGCTAGCGCCATAAGCACGCCATTCGCTGCAACTGGGATCTTGTCCGCACTGGCAGCAGGCCACGCCGCAGTTGAATCAGAGCAAGTTCTTCCTAAAGCTCCTGCTTCAGAGTCTGCGACGACGGCGCAGCAGGACATCGTCGAAGACCGAGTTCAGCGTGCATTGTCCATTGAAGCCGCTGGCGCAGAACATCGTGTTGCGAAAAAAGATGATATTCAAGAAGGCAAAGGCATCGTCAAGGAATCGGAAAGGGCGGTAGCGGAAGGAAAGTACATTGAATACGGAAGTGCAAAAGCCGAAGCTGTAGCACACTTCCAGAGAATTCAAGCGCCATCACAAGCCGGAGAAGCCGGTGGAGTCCTGACGGAAGGACGTATCCTGTCGGAACACCTTCAATCCGCGGCTGCAAGCGACGAGCACAGTGCTCAGTACGTGGGCCTTCAGAGGGCAGCATCTTATGAAACCACTCGAGAAGCACGCAAAGTCGGTCATGCGGAGGCTGCCGGTCTTGTCACAACTGCCGCTGCCACCGAGCAGGTCACTTCGGGCACTCAGCTCGCTCAGGCCGATCAGCTGGTAACCGCTCGAGCAGTTCGTGAAGGCTCATATGAGATGAAAGCTACAGCAAAGTTGCCTGAATCAAGTGAAGAGATCAAGAATTTGACGACCAGCATTAGCGTCCTAGAGACTGATCTGCGTGCCGCTAGCGCCATGCCCGCGACCACCGCTGTAGCAGATGTCTTGTCCGCACATGCAGCTGGAGATGTGGCAGCAGATTCAGAACAAGTTCTTCCTAAAGCTCCTGCTTCAGGGTTTGCGATTGCGGCGCAACGCGACGTCGTCGAAGAGCGCGCTCAGCGTGCATTGTCCATCGAAGCCTCTGGCGCTGAACATCTTATTGCCAGGAAGGACGAACGTAAAGAAGGCAGCGGCATCATGAAGGAATCAGAAAGGGCAGTAGCGGAAGGAAAGTACATCGAGTACGGGAGTGCAAATGCCGAAGCTGTAGCACACTTCCAGCGCATTCAAGCGCCAGCCCGAGCCGGTGAGGCAGGTGGTGTCCTCGCCGAAGGAAGACAACTGTCAGACACGCTTCTGTCCACGGCAGCAGGCGACGTTCACCATGCGCAGGACGTCGGCCTTCAGAAGGGAGCAGCTTATGAAACCACTCGAGAAGCGCGCAAGATAGGCCATGCAGAAGCTGCTGGTCTAGCGACGCCTGCCGCTGCCACCGAGCAGGTTACTTCGGGTACTCAACTCACTCAAGCCGACCAGCTGGAAACCGCTCGAGCAGTGCGTGAAGGTTCATACGAGATGACGACTGCTGCTAAACTTCCGGAATCAAGCGAAGAGACCAAGAACATGACAACCAGCATTAGCGTCCTAGAATCTGACCTGCATGCCGCTAGCGCCATACGCACGCCGTTTGCTGCTTCCGGAGCCTTGTCCGCACAGGCGGCTGTCCATGTTGCCGTAGAATCAGAGCAAGTGCTTCCTAAAGCTCCTGATTCAGAGTCTGCGATGGCGGCACGACGTGACATCGTCGAAGAGCGAGCTCAGCGAGATTTGTCCGTTGAAGCCGCTGGCGCAGAACATCGTGCTGCGAGGAAGCATGAAAGCGAAGAAGGAAGCAGTATCATCAAGGAAGCTGAAAGGGCAGCAGCAGAAGGAAAGTATACCGAGTATGGAAGCGTAAAAACCGAAGCTGTAGCCCACTTCCAGCGAATTCAAGCGCCAGTACGGGCCGGAGAAACCGGTGAAGTCCTAACTGAAGGACGGCTACTGTCGGACACGCTTCTGTCGTCGGCAGCAGGCGACGAAGAAAACGCCCTGAACGTCGGCCTTCAGATGGGCGCATCTTATGAAACTACTCGAGAAACACGCAACGTCGGACATGCCGAAGCTGCTGGCTTAGAGACACCTGCCGCTACGGCCGAGCAGGTCACTTCCAGCACTCAGCTCGCGCAAGCCGATCAGCTGGAAACCGCTCGAGCAATGCGCAAAGGCTCGTACGAGATGGCCACCTCTGCAAAGTTGCCTGAAACAAGCGAAGAGACCAAGAATTTGACAACCAGCATTAGCGTCCTGGAGACTGATCTGCACGCCTCTGCCACTGCACGTGAACCGCCCGCCGTCACAGGAGTGTTAACTGCAAAAGCAGTAGGCGACGAAACAATAGGAGCAGAGCAATTGCTTCCAAAGGTTCCTGATACGGAGTATGCGACGTCCCAGCAACGTGAAATTGTTAAAGAGCAAGCCCAGCGTGAGCTGTCCATTGAAGCCGCTGGCGCCGAACACCGTGCTGTGCGGAAGGATGAAAACGAAGAAGGACGCGGCATCATTAAGGACGCAGAACAGGCAGCTGCGGAGGGAAAGTATATCGAGTTCGGAAGCGCAAAGGCTGAAGCTGTAGCACACTTCCAGCGAATTCAAGCGCCAGTCAGAGCCGGAGAAGCCGGTGAGGATGTTCACCGACGGTAGACAACTGTCAGAAACGCTTCAGTCCACGGCGGCAGGCGACGAGAAAAGCGCCCAGAACATCGGTCTTCAGAAGGGAGCAGCCTTAGAAACTGCTCGTGAAGCGCGCAAGATAGGCCATGCAGAAGCCGCTGGCCTTGCCACACCTGCCGCTGCCACAGAGCAGGTTACTTCGGGCACTCAGCTGGCGCAATCCGATCAGGTGGAGACCGCTCGAGCAATTCGGGATGGCTCGTATGAAATGGCAGCTGCTGCAAAACTGCCGGAAACAAGTGAAGAGACGAAGAATTTGACGACCAGCATTAGCGTCCTGGAGACCGACCTGCACGCAACTGCCAATGCACGCACACCGACCGCCGTCACGGGAGCGTTAGCTACGAAAGCAGTAGGCGAAGAATCAGTTGGAACAGAACATTTGCTTCCGAAAGTTTCTGCTTCGGAGCTTGTGACGTCGGCGCAACGGGACATCGCTGAAGAACGAGCTCAAAGAGCCCTGTCCATCGAGGCAACAGGCGCGGAAATCCTTGCTGAACGGGAGGGTCAGAGCCAAGAAAAGGGTGGAATCGTCAAGGAATCAGAGAAGGCCGCTGCTGAAGGCAAATATACCGAGTACGGTAGTGCGAAGGCCGAGGCCGTTGCCACCTTCCAACGGATGCCAGCGCCAGCAAGTGCGAATGAAGCGGCAAAGATTATTGGTGACGATCGTAAGCTGGTCCAAGCTCTTCAAACAGCGGCTTCGATGGAGGAAACAGCTGCCTTGTCCAAGGATATGCTTGTCGAAGAAAGTCGTGTAGGAGCCGAACAGGTCAAGAAGCTGGCTCGGTCCGACTCCGCATCTCTTGCGACAGACCAGGCCAAGGAAGAGATCACTGACAAGGAGACGACGCTTACTACCGGTCAGCAACGCCAAGACGCGTCGACGATTCTGCCATCGGCGACAGAACTGACATCGATGTTAACGACCCCAGAGACTACCGATGCGCACGCCACTCAATTGCACGGCGTTGAGCTGCGTGAAGCCGATCTACAGACTCATAAAGTACTTGGTGATCGGCCACTGGAGTCCGATACTTTGTCGACTAGAGCCGTTTCCGACGAGACGGCCGACGTACGCGCGACCATGCAGAGCCTAAGCGAGCAGGAGCGCGCCGAGTATGCAGCGAAAATCGCCTCGCAGGGCGACGCACCCGCTAGAAGCTTTGCCGTGGCATCGGAGGAGGTTACCAGCGAAATGGGCAAAATTTCAGAGGCGCAACAAGTGTCGCGTACGCAGCCTGCACCACTCGAGCAATCGGAAGAGGCAAAACTTCGAGAGTTTGGAGAAGCACAGGCGCAAGCAGGAATTGAAATCACACGCCTTACACGACCACCCGCAGCAGTGCAAGCGGCTACCGAAAAGCCAGCTGCGACAAAGCTTCAAGCCGCCCTTCAGTCGCCAGCTGCAGGAGATGAACAAAGCGGCCAAAGCGTCGGATTCCAGAAAGGTGCTGCTTACGAAACAGCTCGGGAAGCGCGCAGGATAGGCCATACAGAAGCTGCTGGCCTTGCGACACCTGCAGCAGCGAGCGAACAAGTCACTTCGAGCACTCAACTCTCGCAAGCCGATCAGTACGAAACCGCTAGAAGCGTCCGAGCTAGCTCCTACGAGCTCGAAGCTTCCGCACAACTTCCGGAATTCGGCGACCAAACGAAGAATCTGATGACGTCAACCAGCGTCGTCGACACTGATCTGCACGCAGCCAGTACTGTTTCAATGCCGGACGTCGCTAAGAGCGTGCTGGCAACACCTGCAGCGGGTGACCAACGCTTGGAAGCAGAGCAACAAATTCCCAGGGACGCGGCTTCAGCGACCGTCGAATCAAAGCAGCGAGAAGGCGTGCAAGAAAAAGCTCAGCGAGCACTTCCGTCGAAGCGACTTCAGCGGAACAACTCATGAGCAAGCCGGAAGTGGCCGTGGGACTGGACAAGACCGTGCCACAGTACCAGATGGCAACGGCGGGCGAGAAGTACCCTGAGTACGAAACGCAGGAGGCCGAAGCGGGAATCGAGATCACGAGGCTTACACGGCCACCAGCCGCAGTAGAAGCCGCTAGTGAGCTGCCATCTGCGACTAAGCTTCACGAAACTCTTCAGTCACCAGCCGCAGGAGACGAACAAAGCGGTCAAGACGTCGGACTACAGAAAGGGGCTGAATACGAAGCAGCTCGACACCTTCAGACTGTCGGACGAACCGAAGCCTCCAGCTTGGCAACGCCAGCTTCGACAAGCGAACAAGTGGCTTCGGGCACGCAGCTCTCACAAGCCGACCAACGAGAAACGACCAGAGCAGTCCGAGCCGGGTCCTACGAAATGTCAGCAGAAGCGAAGCTGCCCGAAGCCGGCGATGAGACGAAGAACGTCATGACGGTAACCAGCATCGTGGAAACCGATTTGCGTACCGCCGGCATGGTTCCTGCACCTGCAGTCGTCACAGGATCCTTGTCCGCTCAAGCACCTGGAGAGCAACAAGTTGCAACCGAGCAAGTTCTTCCAAAAACTCCCGCCTCTGAGGCTGTGACGTCCGCACAGAAGGAAACCGTCGAAGAACGGGCTCATCGAGCGCTTGGCATCGATGCCACTGCAGCTCAGCAACAAGTCGCAAGGCCGGGAGAAGCGCTTGAACTTGACAAGACTGTGCCTCAGTACCAAACGGCTACTGCTGAGCAGAAGTACCCGGAGTATGAGAAGCACGAGACCGACGCCGGAATCGAAATCACACGACTTTCGCGACCAGCCGCCGAAGTGGAGACTGCTACCGAAAAATCTGCTACGGCAAGCCTTCAAGCCGCCCTACAGTCGCTAGCTGCAGGCGATGAACAAAGCGCCCAGAACGTCGGCCTTCAGAAGGGAGCAGCTTATGAAACAGCACGAGAAGCGCGCAAGATAGGCCATGCAGAGGCTGCTGGCCTTGTGACAGCTGGCTCTACCACTGAGCAGGTGACTTCAGGCGCGCAGCTCTCGCAAGCAGATCAGCTGGAAACAGCAAGAGCTGTTCGAGAAGGCTCGTACGAGATGGTAACAGCGGAAAATCTGCCTGAGGCCGGCGACGAAAGCAAGAACTTGATAAAGGCTACTAGCGTCATCGACACTGACCAGCGTGCTGCGGGCACCGTTGCTCTTCCTACCACAGTCAGCAGCGCATTGACCGCGTTGGCATCAGGGGAACAGCGAGTGGAAGCAGAGCAACTTCTTCCTGCTACATTAGCTTCGGAAACCGTAGTCTCGGAACGAAGAGACGTCGTCGAAGAACGAGCTCAGAGAGCGCTTGCCATCGAAGCTACCACCGCGCAGCAGGATGTATCAAGAGTCGAAGAAAGCTATGCTCAGCAGCAGACAATTCCTGAAGGTCATAAGGTCGTTACGGAAGAAAAGCTGAAGGAGTTCGGAAAGCAAACAACTGAAGCTGAAGCCCACATGCAGCGCATTCAAGCTCCGGTGCGAGCCGAAGAGGCGGAGAAGGTGATGACCGACGACCGAAAAGTGGTCCAAGCCCTTCAAACAGCCGCCGCTATGCAGGATACCACCGCCATATCGAAGGAGATGGTGGTAGAGAGTGAGCATGTCGGGGCCGAACACATGCAGGAGCTTACTCGCACCGATTCGACCTCTCTCATGACCACTTACGCCAAGGAAGAAGTCACCGAAAGGGTGACCTCACTGGAGACCGAGCTGCAGACGCAGGAAGCCGCTACTGTACTGCCTTCCGTAACCGAAGTGACGTCGGATATCACCACCAAGGAGGTGTCCAAAAAGCACGCTACACAGATCAGCGGCATTGAACTGCGCGAGAGCGACTTGCAAACGCAGAAAGTGCTCAGTGAGCGCCTACAAGAGTCCGAAGCGTTGAAGACCAAGGCGGTCACGGACGCTACGGCCGACGTGCAAGCCGCTATGCAAAGTGTTGTCGAGCAGGAGCACGCTGAGTACGCAGCAAAGACCGCTTCGCAGGGCGTCGCACCCGCTAGGAGCTTTGCCGTGCACGAAGAGGAGGTTACCCGCGAAATGACGCAAATTTCAGAGGAAGAACGCGTGGCACGGACGCAGGCGGAGCCGCTAAAGCAGGCGGAACAAGTGAAACTGCGAGAATTTGGCGAAGAGAGCACTGATGTCGAGAGCACCTGGAGCCGGCTATCAAGGCCTCCAAGCTTCCACACGCTCGAAACAACCGTCCCACAGTCTCGACGCCTCACTACCGAGCTGGCCAGCGAATCTGCGAAGGAGGAGATGACCGCGGGACAGGCGGAGCTCCAACGATCGCCGTCCTACACATCCCAGGAGACTACCGTAAAGCAAGAGGGCCTAGTGAAGGAAGAGGTCACCGGAAGTTTTGCGAAAGAGGACCTAGGAATTGGCCGGAAATTCCGTGTACCAGACGAAGAAACATTAACGGAGACGACGTTACCTGCGTCTTCCGCGACAATCGCAGGAGCAACTCTTCCGCCACCCGGCGATGAACGTAAGGCGCTACAGTCGTCGATCGAAGTCATTGATAGGGACCTTCGCGCAGCGGCTGAACTCGCGGACAAAGAAAATGTTCGAGCTGATTTACGCACGCGGGCTGCTAGTCAGGAACAGTCCGAGCGTTTTGCTGCTCTTCAAAGATCCGAATCCGTGCACGCAACTGAGCGATCGCTAGCAGAAAGCGTCAAGGAATCTGAAAGCCGCCAGTTTGCTGTTCGTGCTCAGTCAGTCGGACCAACCCTGGAAGGGCGACCTCGTGAAGAACCCGAGGCGGTAGGCACGGTCAAGCTCTGGCGAGAAGGACCGCCTGCTGCGACAGTGCTCCGAGAGATGCAGAAGGCGGAAGTCGATTCGGCAGCCTACTTGTGTCGACTCACGGCGCCTAAAAAGCACGACGAGAGCACCACTAAGAGCATGGAAATCTCGCGAACCTGGCAGGAAGAGCTCAGAACTCCAGCAGCGGGCGACGAGACGCAAGTGAAAGACGTGAATGCAGAAAAGCCGTCGTCGCAAGAGGATCGGGCTACGATCATACGAGCCAAAAACGAAGAAAAGGCGATGACAAAGACAAAAGAAAGCAGGGACATGGCCGTCCAAATCGGCTTCTACATCGATCGCCCGAAGGAGCTCAGTGAAGCGTCGACTTCGGCCATCATGACGGACCGACCAAAGCTTCATGCGAAATCAGCGGCGAAGGAACAGGGCTCGGACCTAAAGTCCCTGTCATCCGAAATCCACACAGTTCTTAACGAGTTAGAAGCTGAGCTAACAGCCGCAATACCGCTACAGGAATCTCAGTCGCTTCGAACCAAGGCATCCGGAGAATTCATGCTTGACGCTGGAGAAGTCATTCTGCACCTGCCCTCCATCGACCAGAAGGAGAAGATCATCGGAATCCCGCGAGAAGTCGCAGAGCAGCGCCGCTTTGTCGTTGAACTGACCGACATTCGCAAGCAGTTTGTGCAAGGCGCCAGCAAGGAGGAGCTGAAAACGCGAATCGCAAAGGCAAATGAAATGCAAGGTCCCGAGGTAACCCTCTACGAAGCAGGCGAAGAGACCGCTGAAAGCAGCGTACTGCTTGTGCAGCTTCCAGCAGCAAAACGCAGCGCTGCATCGGAGCATACCGCCGACGTTAGCATCACATTCGCTCAGTTCCTGGACACACTGCACGCATCCGATGTCGCCACCTCGAGCAGTGTCGCCTGGAGAGGAAGAGAGCAGTACGAGAAAGCTGCGACGAAGGTCGTCGACAAGCGACGTGAGCAGGCCGAGCATCGTACCGACTACTCGCGAGAGCAGAGCGTGAGTCTCGCTGAAGACCTGAGAAGCTCTCGTGCCGGCTCCGAGTCACTGGCCGAGGAGACCTTCATCGCATCCCGACGCCATCAACGAGAAGAGAAGTTCAAGGAGGTCGGCGATGAAGGCTCTGCCATCCTGTCGCAGTGGAAGACCGTCTTCAGAGACCTCGAGGCGCATGTGAATCTTGCCCGCTCTCTAACTGTGGTCGGTGAGAGACTGAAGGCCATCGAAAGCACCACCGAGGAAGAGACGGTGAACGAAGACTGGCGAAAGGGGCTCGCCCATGCTGATGCCCTTCGAGAGATTGCTCTAAAGAACGAGGATTCTTCGTCGAGAAACTTCCGCATCGAGCAGGAGTCGACGGAAAGCACGCTTGAGCATGAAAACGATGTTGCTTCTGGCGCAAGCGCTGAGCGTAAAATCGCGCGCGAGGAGACGGCAGAGCGTCGCTGCCGAGAGGCGGGCGACGAGCGCCTGAATGCCGTGGTAGAGCTTCATCAGATCCCCGGCCGTCGGGCTCCCCGCGCAAATGAGGTTGTGCTAGCTGACGCATTGCGAATTTCAGCCGCCCCGCTCGATATCCTCGCGGACTCGGACCGGATCCAACTCATCGCGGACCTCAACAAGCGACCGGAAAGCGAAGTTCGAGACCGCTTGGTGACTATTGCAAACGCTGGTACTCCAATGACGCTCGCATGCGACGAAGCAGGCGATGAGAGGAAGAAGATCGCTGTGAACCTTCAGGCGAAGGATCTGGCTAAAGCTATCGCCGAGAAGGCCTGGTACGTCGCGAACTTCATCTCGGGAGGCGCACTTTCTTGCGAAGAATTCGGCGAGGATGAAGCACTGCTCTACGCTCAGCTTACCTCAAAGGACATTCGTGACTTGGAGGCCCCAAAAGTGCTCAAGATTCCACGCAAGCACGAGCCGCTTCAGCTCAAGACAAAAGGATCTACTGAGGAAAAGGCTTCGGTCAACGAGTTCTGGGACATCCCGGAGTCGAAAGACGCCGCTAGCCAGACAGTATGGATTCCCAGGCTCCTCCAGGAGGCCAAGAGGACACCTGAAAGCCGTGAGGAAGTCAGTCAAGTGGGCTACGTCTACGACAAGGAGACACCTGCTGAGACCGTCCAACGTACACAAATCGACGCCAGGGACGGAGGCGAGTACTTCTTGAACACCAAAGCAGCAGGCCAGGAAGACCGAGTCCTGTCGATGAACCTTTCGAGACGGAACGAAGCAGAACAGCTAAGGCGCAAGCTTCCCTGGAAGTCAAAGGCAGAGCTCAAGATGCGTTGCATCGAGTCGCAGCACGAGAATCAGAACACCAACTACAGCTTCAACCGAGAACGCGACGACAAGGCGACTCAAACGACCTGTGTCACACCGCAGGAGACAACACCGATTGAGCTGAAGTGCCTCGAAAGCATCAACATCGGTTCCTCCGTCAACTATGAATACCGACGAGCGGACGAGAAGGAAGACCAGGCGCTAACGAAGCACATTCCTAACCTTGGCGGCGCTTTCAAACTTGACACACCTGCCGCGGACGACGTTCAGCTGGACGCTCTAAGGGAGCTCAAGCGCGACGAAGAATTCCAAATGGTCCCGATCACAGTAAAGGACATGAATCGAGCAGGCCCGGTAGCGCTAAGGACGCCTGAAAGCACCTCAGAATTCTCACAAATGAACGACGGCTGGGTCCGACCTGAATCATCCGATAGGACGGCACTAACAATCGTCGACTTCAACAAGGGTGCACCTGACCAGCTGAGGACGAAAGAAGCCGGCGACATCCAGGAGACCAGCTACCTCGAATACATCCGGCCGGTTAACGCCCAGGTTCTCGACAAGACGGTCGATGAGGCCCGCTTCGGAGGCCACCTTAAGCTGAAGACCGACGCAGCGCAGCAGACAGAGATCACCTGCTTGCGGCACATGCTTTCACAGCATTCACTCATCGCCCATTGCTCGAAAATCATCGTCGAAGGCAACATCGCAGGGCCAGTACAACACTCGACCCGACCATCCGGCCAGCGAGAGCACAGCGTTCACTCCCACCTGCAGCGCCTCGAGGCGCGTGAGCGCAGCGCCAGCGTGCAGCGAGAGCGTCTTCGCCAGTCCGCTAGTGTAGACCTGCTCGAGAGTAGCGCCGAGCAGCTTGCCGTGAACTGCCAGTACTGCCGTACGGAATCGCGACTTCTTTCAGAGCTCGTCCGCCACGTCCCGCAGGAGGGCGGCCACATCGAGCTGACTACAGTGGCGGCAGGCGAGAAGGCATTCGACAACGTATTCCATCTGCAGAAGAGGCGAGACACCGACCTCAAGGCCGAAAGAAGGATTACATGGTACCGAGAGATCGCACCGGTTGAACTGCGTTCCATCGAAACGTCGGCGGACAACGCTCACGTCATGAATCAGTGGGTCAAGGAACCGTCTCATGCCACCACGGATTACTCGAATCATCGGCAACGTCGGTCAGCCGCAGGCAATACGCCTACCCGAGTCCACAATCGAGGATCAGTTCACCAACCTCAACTACAACCGGCCGATGGACCAGGAGGAGGTCGCTACGATCGTCTGGCTGAAGCGTTTCGGTGGCTCACCCTACTTGTTCACCGGATCTAGCGGAGAAGAAATCGTCTCTCTGAAGGATGGAACCATCGAGATGCCAGTTCTGAGCGCTGCCGATGCGGACAAGACCCTTTGGACCGACAGACGAGCGGAGCCAGTGACCTTCGGTACGCCATCATCGAGAAGTGTAACCACTACGCTCTACTGTGGGCTAACCCATCAGGATGAATCCGAGAAAGCGGCGCTAACGCAACGCGCTGCAAATGAAGCGCAACAACAGCTGCGAATCCAAGAGAGCCAGGCCCACTCGGAGACAACCAACTGTGTCTACAGGCGGGAAGACGCTTCAGAAGCCACCGAGACCACTAAAATCGAGGCCCGTTTCGGAGGGTGTGCTTACCTCAGTACCGGTCGAGCAGGCGAAGAGACCGCAGCAGTCCTTGCGGACCTTGTCAATCCACGCCCCACTAACCTGTCGACCGAAATCACTCGCTACGTCCCCCGAGACGGAGAGCCCGTAGCGCTGCGTAGCTCCGCAGCGGGCGAGCTGCGCGCGGAAGCACCTCACCACCTCTTGCGCGAACCGCACATTGAGGAGTGCACGATCACCAGGGTCATCCCGCGTGAAGGGTTCCCGATCCAGATCCATGTGGGCGAGTCGCAGCACGAGCAGGAGCATGTGAACTGTCAGTATTTCCGTCCCGAAGGTCAACTTGAGGTTACAGAAGTGCGGAAGATCCCCAACTTCGGCGGCAACATCAACCTCTTCGCGAGTGCCGTTCAGGAAACGGAAGCAGTGGGAGCTCCAGAAGGCAATCTGGCTCGTCTGAGGAAGGGATACTCGAACGTCGCGAAGGAGGGCGAGCTCGGCGGCAACGTCATGGAACTAGAAAGGCCCGAGCAGCACGAAAGGACCGATCTCGTTCGGAAGATAAAGCGAGAAGAAGAGCCCGTCCAGCTTCGAACGCCAGCGTCATGCGACATCACCTCCAGTACGTTGACCCAGCTGGTGCGTCCTGAAGGCAAGGAGGCCACCGAACTGGTCATCAAGGCCAAAAGGACCGCCGAGAATCCTTCCGTCAAAGTCACCGAGACCCGAGAAGTCGAGCAGCTCAACAACGTCATGCTCAGAAGGCCCGAGCAGTACGACAGCGTGGACCACACTCGCTACGAGCCTCGATATGGCGGTCACATTTTCGTCGACACGGCCCATGCAGGCGAAGCACTGACCCAACTGGACCGCCATTTGGACCGACCTTTGGCTTCCGGAGCTGCGAATACCGTCGTGAAGACCGCTAACGTCGGCGAGCCGGTCCAGCATCGGACTGGAGGAGCGACGTCGGAGGATCAGACTACGGTGTGGGACCTTCGGGCTGCCCGACAGGACCAGGAAGAACGTTCGATCCTTCTGTCAACGCCGAACAAGGCAGAGCCGGTCAGGTTCGTCTCGATCGAGAGTGAAAGCGTCGCGACAACGAGCAACGTTAGCCTCCAGAATCCGGCAAAATTCGACCTGGAGACCGACAAAACCTTCAACGAGCCGAACTTCGGCGGTGGCTACCACCTCTTCTGCGAAGCGATCCAGGAAACGGAAGCGGTAGCTGAGCCCCAAGGAGACCTGGCTCGGCTGCGACGCGGCTACTCGAACGTCGACAAGAAGGGCGAGCTCGGCGGCAACATCATGGACCTGGCCCGACCCGAGCCGGATGAACGGACCGAGATCGTAGTGAAGATCCCCGAATCCGCAGCACCACTTCGGTTCGACTCGAGGTCCGCCGGCGAGGCGCAGACTCACCTGGACGTCACGCTCGACCGACCGGTGGCCATCAAGGGTGTTGGGTGGACCGGGACGGAGCCGCGAAAGGACCAGGCTCGGCTGCATTCCGGAGAGACCCAGATCGATCATATCGAGGTCACTTCAACGGAGATCAGGAGACGGCTCGCGGAAGTCGAGGTCGAGAGCGTGCTGGCGTGCGCTGCGCGCGAAACCGCACCCATCGAACTCTTTATAGAATCCGCCAAGGAGACCGTCATTCGCGCTGATGCCGACCTCAAGAGCCCCGAATGGCGCCATCAGATGGCGGTCGAGGGTACGCGAGCGATCATCTTTGTCGAGTCGCTGGATGAGTTCAAGTGCGAAGCAGCGAACCTGGTGCGTCTCCGACGAGGCTACTCGAACGTCACGAGCGAGAAGGAGCGTGAGAAGAGCGAGAAACGGTTAGTGTAGACTTTTGATTGCTTGTTCCGCTTAAACTTGGTTGGGTCCGCATTTTGACTGAAAATATTAGAAGTAGAGAGTTGATAAATATCAAAGTGCTAGCTTTTTCCCTCGTATGAAGGGCCAAATTATTCACGGGATCTTAGTAAGTTGAGTAGACTTGTCAATAGCGTAAATGTCATGCAGATATCTAGTGCCTCGGTACGAGTCCTCAGATCCCGGATGGTCACTTCGAGCAGAAATTTTAAATCTGTGAAATTCGATCATGCATACCACTAGTATTTCGTTTCAGAGTGAGCTTTGCTTCGGAAGTGATGGAGAAGACGATGTCCGACTTCGACCACCTCGAGCCGCCGGATGCCATGAAGCCGATGATCATCAAAAAGCCCATGAAGAAGGAGCGCAGCCACCGACGCCATCACGAGATGAAGCAGAACGAAGCGCCCGGATTGTAAGTATTCCTCATGCTTCATCGCCTATAAAATCACACACGGTACAGAAGCTTCATCCTTCATTTTAGCGCTCGAGTCCGACGCAACAGTCTCTTGATGGCGCTGAACATTGGCAGCCCGCATAACGTGCCTCACTTCAAGACGCTCGAGGACATTATCGCCGGTATCAAGGAGGTAGGCCAGACGTCAGCTTTTCTTGACGCATCATTCCGTGTCTAGGCGGGTCTCGAGTACTCGAACTTGATCTTCGGAATCGACTTCACGCGTTCCAACTACTACCAGGGCGAGCGTACCTTCGATGGACGCTCGCTTCACCACTTGAGTAATGAACCGAATCCGTACCAGCAGGTAAGGGCTTGATGGGCTCGACTGGCAATCTTCCGTACGCTACATCTGCAATCTAATCTACAAGAAGGATAATGCTAGTTTTGCTACGAAAAAGTGTTTTTAGGTGATCGAGATCGTCGGAAAGACGTTGTCTTCGTTCGATGCCGACGGCATCATTCCGGTCTACGGCTTTGGTGACGAAGAATGCACCGACCAGTCGTGCTTCAACCTCGTCGACAGGAACGACATGGATGCCGCATGCATCGGTTTCGAAGGTAGGCATCCACAAACGTCTTTGTCACATGCCAAATTGACAAAATTTCAGAAGTGCTCCGGGTGTACAACGAGAAGATGCCGACGATCCAGATGTCGGGACCGACCAACTTCGTACCGCTGATCGACAAGGCGGTGGAGATCTGCCGCGATAAGCATTCGTACCATATTCTCGTGATTGTCGCAGACGGACAAGTCACCAACGAGAAGATCAACCAGAAGGCTATCGCGGCGGCGTCGCACTATCCACTCTCCATCATCATGTAAGCGTCGCTCTTGAAGTCGTACCTATAGAATATCCAAGCTTTATGTGTGAAGAACTAATCTCGATCCTTCGATTTAGGGTCGGAGTTGGCGACGGTCCGTGGAACATGATGACTCGCTTCGATGAAACCTTGCCGAAGCGTCTCTTCGACAACTTCCACTTCGTCGATTTCCACAAGGTACGGCAATTAAATCGCTTGAGCATTTTAATCGTGCCCTCTGAAATAAAGGTCGGCAATCGTACAAGTGGTACGGCCGTACCGGACCGTACTGCCGCACTATCGGTACGGAGCACGGTACGGGTGGGTCAGGACATACGGCTGACGGTACGGGTGGGGGGTCGGCCAGTACGGAGTACGGTACGGCTCCAATTTTATCAATATTTAGCGCTAGTACGGCCCATACTAGTACCGTGCCGTATTACGGCCCGTACTACCGTACCGTATTGTACGGTACGGAGTACGGGATGGGTGGCCGGTTGCCGATCTTTACTCAGAAAGAGACTTTTCTCAAAGCTGTCGACGGTAGTAGAAGTTCGATGCTAACCTTACCGGCTTAGGTGATGTTCAACGCACCCAACCAGGAGGCGTCGTTCGCGCTCAACGCTCTCATGGAGATCCCCGACCAGTACAAGGCGATCAAGGAGATGGGCCTTCTGAAGCAGAGCCGACGCGGTTGACAATTACCGCGCTAGGCCTACCTACCTGCTAGGCCTAGCGGCCATCGAGGATATCACGCTACATTCGTAATATGCATCGACTACTGCCTTCCACTATTCTTTCGATACCCAAGTTTGTCCGTCTTCCTAGCGGTTTTCATTTCCCTTGACTTTCCCACTTCCCGCCGTTGTACATGACACAAGTTGACGGAATTTCGGTAGAAATTGTGTGTGAGCTTTTAGCATCCATGACATTAGTGCCTAGTAAGGTCAAGCGTACAATTCCTTCCTCTGGATGTTTATTAATGAACTGGGAAGTCTAGTCACGACTTTGACTTACTATCTTGCACCCTTAAGCAGTTCAGCTTCAAGTTTCTTAACTACTCTGCTCTAGTCGTGGTCCCATTTATTCTAATCGACGTGTCCCGTGGCTCTTCCTTCAATAGCTCTATGTGTTCTTCTCGAAGCGTCTTGTTCTCCGTTATTTAAGCGCCTAAGTCAATGTCTCTTTCAGGTTCCTTAAAGCTATAACGTAGTTTGCATTGGAAGTCGAATCAAAGCCTAATAAAGCAATTTATGCAACACCTTCATGCCGGCTGGCTTAAGACTCTCACAGAAAATTTGCTACTTAGAAGCTGTTCTTAGCTTAGCAGTGTTGTGCGAGAACCTACGTTCAAGAAAAGGTGAAAGACGCATCAGCGTTCAGTGAGTGCTGGGCCTGTTATTCGAGACGAGAAGTCGGAGTTATTATCACAGAATAAACGGGTTATAACCAACAGAAAATGACTAAAGAAACAAGATGATTTGACCGCAGTTGGCGCTGTACTTGCTGTTGCCTTCAACCTCAAACGTGTAAGGGCTGTTGGTTGCGGAAGCCGGAAAGTAGATGTATGATAGCTCGTACCACACAAAGTGATAGCCACACTAAATGGCAGCGAACGCGCCGACGCCGCTTTCCGTGTCTTCAAAGCTAACACCAGCTGTATCGCGGAGCATTCGAGCAAGACGCTTGCAGAGCTGCTCGCTACTATCGTCACTGAATCGATACTCCTTTCGCTATCTTTGAGTTCAAAGAAGCTTACAAAATGTTGTTTAAGGTCGCCGATCGCGTCGAATTTATTGCCTCCCATGTACTGTTGATGTTACTTCGGAACTCAGAGGGTTTGTCGACTTTGGAAACGTATCGGACGAAGAAGTTGAGATTCGCCTGGCTTGCGTCGATGAGCCGACCGTCCGTAGACCGATTTGGAATCGATTCCACGCATTGCTGACTCTCCTGGTTGTAGGGAAGAAAGGCCAGAGCGTAGAATGTGTCCCTAAGCATTGTCGTACGCTGGACCCTCATAAACCATAAAGGCAGGTACGACACTACAACCCCCCTTCGCACGGCTACCGTAGTTTTTTTCTCGTAAGTTTTTCATTTTGCGAATCTTCCCTAATCAGTATAGTTTTACGGTTTTTTTCTGGCCGTGTCGTGCAAAATTCACCAGCAACTAGTTGTGGGCACCAGAATTATACCTTTCTCCAATGATTTTTCCTCTCCAATACCGCCCTTCTCCCGAGGCGTATCCAAAGAATATTTCACTAGCGGAACTGCTAGAAGAAATTCGCTATACACGTACTTTTTGTATTTGGCGCGAAGGGTTCGTACGGTGTCGTCGACTATTTGCTCATGCAGCTCTTGACGGCCGGTCCATCCATGCTCCGTTAGCTTGTTCTTGATGGCCCCATACAGAGAGTAGACGGTCGTATTGACGTCAATTCTCGGGCATTTCACAGAGGAGTCGAATTCAAAATTGATGCTGGGACAATTCCAAAGGTGCTCTTGTAGCTAAATGGTTTACAGGTTCAGCATCCAGGCTAAGCACATCATCGGCATTTAGGCATAAGGAACCGCAGGGCTTACGGGAAAACTGTCAATCGTTTGTATGCCGCCCCACAAGTCGTCGAAATACTCTAGATTTTCTTTGACCAATCTTCCAATGTTGTTAGTAGCGTCGTCTTCGATAAATTCAAAGCAAAAGCTTCTTACCGAGACCTGCAAATAACCATTGGCAAAAAAAAACGTTGGAACTCGTGGTCAATGTTATGGCTATTAATGAGCAGAAGATTGATATCCTGCTGCAAGGTTCGTACTGTGATGGATCACGCTTTTTTTAGTAAAACTCGTTTTAGTAAATCCATGAAAAAGCTCGTTTTAGTAAATTCCGGAAAAAGCTCGTTTTAGTAAATCCATGAAAAAGCTCGTTTTAGTAAATTCCCGGAGAAGCTCGTTTTAGTAAATCCATGAAAAAGCTCGTTTTAGTAAATCCATGAAAAGGCACATTTTAGTAATTCCATGAAAAAGCTCGTTTTAGTAAATTTTCGCAGTTTTTAGTGCACTGTTATGCGCAGTGTGTTGTGTCTCCCATAGTGATTCTCCCCGTTGTAGAAGTCCGTCCTGATGAGGCCACTGTTGAGCCTCCTGTCGAATATGTATTAATACTTTTCCGTGCTGCAAACATCATTATGACGCAAGTGTATGGCGGCTGCTATAGCAATTCTCCCCTTTGTGGAACCCCGTCCTGAAGTGTGCACAAGTGGACACCCAGACATGTCATGCCTACCGCAAAGGGTCAAAAATTGATTGCGGCGGGTATGGGTGTGTACCAGTGACTGTGGAGTGAGCCGTAATTCTCCCCGTTGACCAGTGTGTTGTGACATGAGCAACATTTCTCGCGATAATCCTCACTTACAGGGTAATTATGTCCACCCCGAAGGGTGCCGGAATTGTCTAAAACGAGGATCCGCGGGAATTTACTAAAACGAGCTTTTTGGTGGATTTACTAAAACGAGCTTCTCCGGGAATTTACTAAAACGAGATTTTTCATGGATTTACTAAAACGAGCTTCCCCGGGAATTTACTAAAACGAGCTTTCTGGTGGATTTACTAAAACGAGCTTCTTCTGGAATTTACTAAAACGAGCTTTTTCATGGATTTACTAAAACGAGTTTTACTAAAAAAAGCGCGACCGCTGAAAGCACATGACGGAAATGATTCATGCAGGTCGTCAGCCTGAGGAACTCGTTGCGTCCTGCTTACTTTAGGGACACCTGGGAAAGTGGATATTTTGCTAGCCGATAATTATTATTGCCCGACATGCCCCTCCGCAGGTTTTTTCATGGACCGCACCCATAAGTGACCCACCAACCTCTTTTACCTGGGTTATCCTGCCTGATAGCAACGTATTTCGCGAGCTGGCGCGCGTGACGTCGCTGGTTCGTACGTCATCAAGCTTCGGGTTACCGAAAGGTACCTTCGTTGTTGCGAACAGCATCCGTCCGGCACGGTTACACAAACGAATTGGCTAAGGCAGAAAGGAAGTGCCTACGACGGATATCCAAACGCTAGGGAAAGGGTACTTCAAGTTACAACAAAGGATTGCGTTTAGCACAACAGTTCAAACGGATGTGAACTAGCGTTTTTTACCTAATTGCATGTTGCCAGCGCTACTTACTCCGGGAAGCGTGGAATAGTCTTCGGCCTTGAGACTGACAGTGGAACGTTACACAACTGAAGGGCGCAACGCTATACAGCAAATTTTGCCCGGCATGACTGAGATTTCCAAGTAAGCCGTTCGTCGTTTGGCATTAAATAAGCCAAAGGGAGATCAAGGGAAAAAGGAGAAACCGATTCCTCAGTTTTCGGACTTTCGATACATTCTGCTATCGTTGACGCAAGCGCTTCTGATTGTCCTCCGTAAACCCACCTAATCACCGAGGACGGCTCGTCCACATCACTTCGTTTCCGGGACCACTTACTAGTGTTAACAAAATTAGACCTTAGTCTAGGCGGTGCCGAGAAATGTACAAATTACAGTGTGAGAACCCGCGCTGGGTGCGGTCATAAGCTAATAATAGTGGAATCGACGAGGCTCATCCCTCGATAGTAGGACCAGCAGACATGCTCTCAAGGGCGATTGTGGTGGAGATGTGCGGATGATTTTCATGCTTCTCAGCACTGGACGTAACGTTCTTACCTTCGGAGAAAGCAGGCATCTATCACTATGACCAACAGCGCCAAACGCATGTGCCGGATTGTTAACACTGATACCGTAGAACTGGAACAAAACTTATCAGACGACAACAAAGGGAAATTTAATTCTATTTAATTCTTAGGAAAATGGATGTTTTCATGACATGCCTGGGACTTGAATGCGAACCAATTGGTACGGCATATGAAAGCACACATGCGTGCAGTCACACGTACCGCATGCAGAAGCCTCAGATCGTAGGATTCAAAGGTTGTTTCGCTTTATCCCAATTTCAAGACCGTTGCTCCGCATTCAATTGCGCTAACAAGTCGAAGGGTAGCCTCCCTAATTTCAATTACCATGACGGTTACCTGAAGCGCAGGAATGACCGGGTCAAAGTTTAAAATACAGTGGTTGCAAGCACGGTCGTTAACTGCCTCGCAGTGTACTTAAAAAATCAATAGATCATAGCAGCATGACCTGGGTTCTTCCTGGATCATGCTATATCCAGTTTGACAAAGTCGTTTGTGGTAAGCAACCAAACGAAATCGGTAGAAACAAGAGAGCTCGTTTCCTGCTAATCCCACGTGGTTTGCTCTAATTACTTTCCGGTATGTGTGGTACTCGTATGCTTTCAGTAAAACAGCGCAGCAAACGTCCGTTGCCCTCCAGCTTATCTGTTCGGCGAACCACTACGAATTCCGAAAGTTTTCGACGTGCATAGAGTGATCTATGTAAAATTTGCTGTCTTGGCGGAAAACGCCAGTTAACTTCCGGACACGACGCTATTCAATGCCATGTGATGCTTATTCTGACCGTGTAACTTCTCTCTTAATACAATTCCTTCGTTGCCAAATTCTTAAATAGCGGATCTAGCGAAGTCGTTTAATGGCGTTCAAAAAAAACGAAAAAGCACCGCTATGATCGTATGACCCAAGGCTGAGTCAGTGGGAAAAGTTACCTATACGCTATTCGGNTCTTTGCCGGTCAAGCGCATCCTGATAGTTGTCGAGTGCTTTCTCTCGCTGGTGGAGGCGAATCTCCCACTCCGTAGTGATGCGCTCGCGCTCGTCCACAGACTTTGCCTGGTCGTCCAAGCTCGTCTTGAGCTGACACAGCTGGCTCTGATGCGCATCAAGCGTCTGGCTTCGAAGCTAAGCAGACAATGTGACTTTACACGGAAATTCAACGGAACAACATGGCCCAAAAATAGGGTTACGGTCTGTTCCGTGCCTGTTCCGGTTTTTGACACAGTCGGTTAACGGCACCTACTCAAAAACTCTCAGTTTTGTCGTGCCATGACATTTAATGGCGCTTTTAGTGCAAAACCCATTGAAACAACGAACGGCATGGGTTTTCGAGTACGGTACGAGTAGGGTAAGTTCGGCCGGGATACAGGCCTGCAGTTCTACTCGAAAGGCTTCGGAAAGATAAGATGAAGACTGTCCCGCCATTTTGTGCACAAACCGTACGTCATTGTCTAGCTCGCCGTCTTCCACGCGTTGTTCCCTCTCTGTTAACAGAGCTTGCGCCTTGTTCTGCTCCAGAATCACGCTTTCTAGTGAGCGTATCTTCTCTTCTAATTGCTCCGTCCTCGACAGCACCGCATTGTTAACCAGGTCCGCGATGTGCTTCTCAAGGTCGCCCTTGAACGTATTTTGTACTGATGGGTGATGGGGATGCCTACCGTTTCGCTTCGCGGTTCACCGCTGTTCTCGTCGGTCGGTCTCTTCGAAGTCGTATTTCGCAGTTTCTTAAGGGCACTCTTTCCAGGGTGAGCCTCATCTGGGAGTGACTGAGGACGATCGGGATATAGCACCTGAACGCGGTTAGATGATGGGATAGAGAAATTTGCGCATGCACAATTGGTGAAATCCAAAAATGTTTTCGTAATCTCGTTGACATTGACAAATGAGGACCGAAATCGCGTTGCTACCGCATCAGCGTACGGTGTTCATGCATGTAACACTTATAGGCTAGTTCCACACCGCTAGTTCTTCTCATGCGACGATAGAGACTTACCTCGCATAGAGCTCTGACGTGGAGTCCATCGCACGTCCGGCACTTGGCATCCGGCTTCTTGCACTTCAGAGCACTGTGGGGCTTGCAGCACTTGGCACACATGCCGCTGTTTCGTAGGACAGCCAACCGTTCGCTAGCGCTCGCGTAGGCCGTGCAGTCACGGTTCCAGTGCTTGCCGCGACAGAACAAGCATGGCTGAGATGGAAGAAAAGGTGATCGAAGAACCATCTGCGCACGAGCTGGCTTCGGAGAGGCGGCTTGCCCGGCTTCTGGATCACTGCTCGCGTCCATTGTAGATTGCCCTGAACAAAAAACTATTTTCTTGCATTGATTTTCAGTGTCGTTGACAATAGGCGCGAACACGTCGAATGTATCACGCTGTTATAAAGCGCTGGCGTCGTGTTGTTGAAGGTGGGTATTTTCTTGTAATCGGAATTTTAAAACAAGAAAGGGCTCTCCGGAGTATTTTGCATGAAGAACAAATTAGGACCACTCACGCAGCATTCGCATGCCCGTGCGGCACTTGGCTGGTATGCAGCATGTCGTGCTACGGGCACGCAGCATGTCATGCTATGGTCGTACATGCGTACTATGCGGCACTGCATGCAGACGCACGGTTGCAGGTCCCTCGGCAGGAGGAAGCTTTGCAGACTGAGACAATTGACACGCTTTCACTGTGTAACAGACTCTTAGCCTATTAGAAAACGGTCACTGTAGACGAGTTTGTTGAACCCAACACACAAATAAACCCAGTACAGGTCATGAAGTGTTGATTCCACTCGAATGGGTGTTCGTTTCCACTCAAGAGAGTGTTGTCAGAGCTTGCTAGACTGGGTTTTCCCGACTAGCAAATTCGTATTACCACTAGTCTCCTAGTGTTCTAGCTCTAGCCTAGGCTAGTGCTGTCGGCTATTGCATTGCAGCAATGCTCTTTCCCTAGCCCATTGACGGGCCCGGTGCTGTCGCACGAGTGCGTTCGCCTAGCATACGCTAGTGTTTGGTTGTGGCAATCGTGGTGCACTGCCGGGCACAATGGATGCTGCTGCCAGGAGCGCGCGCCTTATATGGGCTGGCGGCGGGCAGAATGTCACGTAGCTGGGCGGGTCTGAACCCGTCCCGCCTGATCGAGTGTCTCTGAATTCTGCGAAGATGAGCGTGGAATGCGCATCGCAGCTCCGGAAGGCATTGCAGCGACGACGATTCCGCTGCAGCGTTTGGCTGCGATACGCGCAATGTGCAACGCAAACTGGTTGCTTGGGCGTTATCGGGTGCATTACAAAGTTAACGGCTATCACTTCCGTGAGCGCTTTGACTCCCATCACATCTAATTATAGAAAGCAGTGCGGATGGTCACATCAGGTACGTGCTCACGTGATTTTAGTATTACTATTTCCCGCACTTAGCATGCATGCCTACATGCGAATCAGCACGCTCTACCGTGCATTCAAGGGGAACGTGCAGCTAAGCATAACTTATTTGTTTAAGTAGATTTTGCTTATCATGCTGAACAGGTGAACATGCAAAGATGGCAGGCTGACGGCTGTGTGTTGATTGCACGCCCCCGTGTTTTACATACCCCACCAACCAGAGATACCCTACCCGGAGCCGTGGCGTGAAGTTACGTCATGATGCCGTCACAGCTTACGCACTAACAAACCCATACTTGCATCGTGCCAGGGACTATGGCATAATCAGGGATCCGCAAACAAAACGTTACTACTATGGCCACGATACAACGACAACAACCAAATGTGGAACACCGAACGAAAGTGCTAATCTGATGACCTCGACACTTTCGCTGATTGACCGCTGCGTGTCGTCGTCTTCACTTCACGTGATCCATCTATAGCTGCGGGAGTTTCGCTATTCTTCTGGGCATGTTCTTGATCTACTTTGGGGGATGAATTGGAGCGTCGCAAGTGACATATCCCGGCAATGAGAGCATTAATGTGTGCAAAAGGCTGTCATGTCCTTAACCAATGGAACAATCGAAAACGAATCCTGCGTTCTGTCGTTACTAGCTTTTCATTTGGCACGAACAGGGATTATGCGAATGATTTCGCACGTTATTTTTTACCCTTGGAAGCGATCAAGGGTATAGGATGAGTTGACCGCAGTTGGAGTCATACTTCCCGTTGCCTTCAGCCTCGAACGTGTAAGGGCTGTTGGTGGCGGCTGACGGGAAGTACGCGTACGCTAGCTCGTACCACACAAAGTGATAGCCGCACTTGATAGCAGCGAACGCACGGACGCCACTGTCCGTTTCTTCGAAGTCAACACCGGCCCTGTCGTACAGGACTCGCGCAAGGCGCTTGCACAGCTTCTCGCTACTACTGTCGCTAAATATAAAACAAACCTCAATCAGTTTCCGTCGAGACACTTACAAAACCTTGTCTACGATCGCGGATCGTTGCTGGTTTATGGCCTGCCAGGTGCTATTGATCTGACTTATGAACTTCGGGGCATCGAGTTTAACGTATCGCACGAAGAAATTGAGGTCCGACTGGCTTGCGTCGATGAGCTTACCCGTATCAGGACTTTGAATCGACTCAACGCACTGCTGGCTGTCCTGATTGTAAGGAAGGAAGGCCAGAGCGTAGAACGTGTATCTAAGCACGGGCCGGACGTTGGGCTCTCACGCATATAAGCAGGACCCTAGCGCGATTCTGAACGTACCCATATAGGCGTATATCGTATTTGGCGCTTAGGTTTCGTACGGTGGCGTCGACAATTTGCTTATGCAGCTCTTGGCGACCCGTCCACCCATGTTCCGTTAGTTTCTGCTTGAAGGCTTTGTACTGAGCGTTCGTAGCTGCATCCACATCAAGGCACTGCCAGACGGGAGTGAAGTCAAAATATATGCTTGGGCAGAAGCGCCAAACGCGGGTTTGTAGCTGCATACCTTCAGGTTTTGCATCGATAAGAAATCGAACGACTTACGGGAAAACGGTCCAACGTTTGCATGCCCTTCGACAAATCCTCCACGTAATGAAGGTTTTCTTTGGTCAGTTTCCCAATGTCATTTGTAGCGTTACCTTCGATAAGTTCAAAGCAGAAGCTTTTAACGTTGATCTGTAAACACGTTTGCCGTTAAAAACACGTATCAACCCATGCTCAGGTGGAGACTATTAGCTAGTACAATCTTGTTTCTTGTCAAAAACACGTACTGCTATGTATGCGTACTTTCCGAGCGCTCGCCCAAATTGAGATATTGCTTCCATGCTGTAGTTCGTGTGTTTGGCCACAGCCAGCGAAAGACATCTAAAGGCCTTTAACACTACGCCCACATCGGATTGCGGCCGCAATACCGCAATGCCGCAATGCCGCAATCCTATGTGGGCACGTGCCCACATCAAATCTGGCACCGCAACAGCACCGCATTGCGGTCGCACTGCGGTGGTTGCGGCCATTGCGGCCGCACTCGTATGTGGGCACCCGTTGCGGCCGCCGTATCAGCCACACTTTGCGGCGGCGCAAAGGGTGCCCACATAAGGTTGAGGCCGCAATGGCCGCAATCACTGCTTTTGACCGAACTACTGGGTATACATAATGGATGATGACGCTTTAAAGGTCTGGAAACACACAGACACGTCCGTAGATGTCTATAGGACATTATGGCTAAGTATTTGCGCTTTGAGAAAAAAATCGGTATTTTCGAAAATAACTTGCATATTTGGTAATGGCTAGCCAAGGCTAGTGTCGTGGCAAAGTTTGGAGATGATCGGTGATGGTCAATATCCCCTCAGCCAAAGGGTCCCCCCTTTGGTAAACTTCGATTGCGTCGGAGTTTTCAATTTTTTTTTGAAACGCCACCGCAAAGCGGCGCCGGAATTGCGGCCGCATTGCGGTGGTCTATGTGGGCACCATTTTTTGCGGTGGCGCATTGCGGCGGTTTCGGCCGCATGCCTATGTGGGCGTAGTGTAAGTGACGTGAGCACGCGCAAGTGCTTCATCCGACGCGGATGTACTCACTTATCCACGGTGGAATTGACGCCGTCCTTGCAACCAGTTTCCATGATCGTCGTCAGTCTCTGAACCAGCAAACATGTGTAATCACACCGGGCTCACTGAGGCAAGATGTTGCATGGAAACTGCGTGGATTTACCGATATTACCTCTCGTAATAGAAAATTTTTTTGCCTCTATTGGACTTAGTTGCTTTTTTGGCTCATAATAGTCCGAAAAACAGGCCTTGCCTTGACGTTTGCGGTCGCGTGCGCATCCGCCTTTACACTCTGTCTTTGCTTTCGTGCAGGCGTAGTTAGTGTATCCTGTAGGTTGGCCTACTATTCTCAGCCACCGCCCGCTTTTTTTTAGCTTATCCGAGTTTCTCTTGGAACAGCCGGACATTCAAGTCCTAAGGCTTGTCATCACCGGCGCAAAGCTTTTCTCGCTGAGAGCAGCTGTGATCAGGATCAGCCCCCCCCCCCCACCCATTCCCGCCCGTGGCGATCACGCAGTTTCTGCACGGTCTCATACCGTTGGAAACTCGAACGACTTGCAAGCTTCGACAATATCGCGAAGGCTCAGCTCCCCGGCCACATAAGTACCATCACATACGGCGTCTCGAATTCGTTCTAGACCGCGTACCATCCGCATAGGCGTATCGCTTACAGAGGGTAATGTCTGAAAAAGCGTACAGTGCAAGCCTTCAGTCATCGAGATTCTAATTTCGTCCGCTACCAAAATTACGTCTCTCAGTAAGGTTTACATTCCGGGCGTATTCGTCGTCTGACAAGAGCCCACATGCCACCGGCCCAAATGGCTTGTACAAATGGTCGGCCACGCTTGACATTACTCCGAAAAACTTCATCGTTGATCTGAGCATTCTCAGCCGGACCGTCGTTAGATTTTCCGTCTGGAATTTTTTTAGTATTCTCACAAGGAACGTGTGCTACCTTTCTGTCTTCCGCGAAGATTAGCCGGAGGCTCAAAGCAACACGGCTAGCGCCAGTTTGGTTTGTACGGCTCTCTCTTTTTACTTGGTAGAGCATTGTTGCGAAGGTGTCCAGGAGTTGAAGGTCATATGTAACTCCGCCAGTGTATTTATCCGTTTCGTAGTAGAGCCGTTCGAGGTACTCTATAGGCTTGCTTGTTGGGGAGAGGGGAATAAAAATCGAAATCTTTTGAACAGGGAGCGACAGCACCTTAAGGACTGTCCAGAATGTAAGGGACTCACAAAGCGATTTTTTCGACCCCTGCCCCGTAGTGAATAGTTGTGAACAGTGCCCCCCCCCCTCCCCTCCCAAGTATGTTCACGAAACTTGTGGTGCGAGTAAGGATGTTCCTTGCACGCCCTAGCTGTTGAAGCGATTCCAAAAGTCCAAGTATTAAATGAAAAATAGGCGTATCGACTCTCTCATGCGAGGTTCACATATTTTCAGTAGAGTCCTTTAGCAGGCCGAAACAAAGTACCTGGACTTTCAAAGACATACCAGACCATTCCATTGTTCCATTGTCTCCTGCAGCACATAAAGAACAGAGAATGAGAGGTACGCCGATGAAGGTGATAACCAGCATCGACATCGTAAGCTCTGCTTTGCGTGCAAAGTTGAATTCTTGAATGCTAGCGTACATGTAGCCATGCGACAGATGCTGGGCCGTGAATGATTTATCGTGAACTAATACAAGAAATTTATTCCCTACTAGCAATAATTCCATAGTGAAAGAACCGAAGGAAGCATCGGAATGGGCAATGGCTATGGCAATACAGTTAACTACATGAAGCGACGTTAATGACTTTCGGATTGAAGGGGAATTACATGACTCATTTTGCGGGAACAACCCTCCAGTACTACCAGCGGCGACAGGCACAATTCTTCTAATGATACTTCAAGCATCGCTCGAGGTTAACCATTTATTGTGCAATGAAATCAAGTAGTAATGGAGCCGAAATTGCGTGAGCGGTAAAATACGGGTGCACACATATTGTCAGCGATTATATTGACCCAAACGATTTACGACGTAGCGGCGGGCGTTCCCTGCTGTCTTCCGGACGCAGGCCCATGACGCGCACATTTGGCCGGAAGTTCCCTGGTCGAGACCGCTGCGCAGGAAGTCGCGTGTGAAGATCGTTTTCTTTGGCTAGGGCCAACATTCGGCGCGTTCTGTGCGCCAGTTTCGAGTGTAGTACGGGTGTCAGGCTCTCTTTGAGCCGCAGAATCCTGCATCGTATTCTGTGGTTCCTGCTTTACTTGCTGGAGAACTTCATTGGGAACTTCCGTGACTGAATCTTGTATCAGCAGACGTTGTAGTGCAGAAAGGGTGGTTTGGGACTGAAGCAGGTGACTGACGATTCTAAATCGCTTTGTGGAAACCCGTTTGAGTCAGAGCAAATGCCGGCACTCACTAGCTGTACTGAACCCGGTCCGTACTAACCACCGTACCGTCCAGTACGGAGCGTGGCAAGAGCGTAATACATTCAGCACGACGGTACTGAATATCGCAAAATCGAAGCCGTACCGTAGTTCATAAGAGAGCATCCAAAAATCCATGTTCAAAATTTTAAGACTTGATGCTTCCCTACACTTCACTACGCCAAACTGCATACTGTCCTAGTGGAAAGGGCTTACTTTGCGACCTCTTGCCCGGCTGCATGAACGTTTCCGTGATGCCTCGTCGACGTCGCCTGAAAGTCGCGTCTTTGCCGGTCAAGCGCGTCTTGATAGTTGTCGAGTGCTTTCTCTCGCTGGTGGAGGCGAATCTCCCAGTCCGTTGTGATGCGCTCGCGTTCGTCGACGGACTTCGCCTGGTCGTCCAGGCTGGCCTTGAGCTGACATAGTTGGCTCTGATGCGCATCAAGTGTCTGGCTTCGATGCTAAATAAGTAGTGCTGATTATCACATACCCTAGGCGAATCAGTAAGGCCCACACCTAGGGTTGCAGGTAGTCCCGTTCCGTCCTCCGGTTTTTGATTTCGTGGGAAGAGCGGGGGGGGGGGGGTTACCGAAATACTGAACCATTTCCGAAACTCGCAATTTTCCCGTGCCTTATAGTGCAAACGTCGTTTTTCTACAACGAAACGGCAATGCGGTTCAAACCGTCACCGGTTGTAAGGGAGCGTCCAGAAAGTCTGTAAGCATTACATCGCCTTTTTTTGACCCCCCTCCCCCTGTAATCAAAATGTAATCAGGGGTCTGACCCCCCCTGTAATATTACACGTGTAAAATCGGGTTTTAAGCTGTC